>OY282644.1:9693339-9828339 GCA_958299015.1 Tetanocera ferruginea
CTTTTGCTGCTGCTGCTGCTGGTAGCAAAAGTGTGGTTACAAACAGGCTTGAAAGGATTATATTCTTTTTAATAGTTAAAACGAATAGGTATTGAAAAATCAATATATTATTCAATATTTATTATAAAGTTAATATGCTGAGAGTAAAACATATTAAACCTCTAGTAATAACTCAAACGCAAAAAAAATTTTATTCGCAAATAAGAAAATAAAAAAGGAAATTTATAAGTTATATAAAAAACTAAATTATTGCAAAAAGTAATTAAAAAATAAAATTACAAAAAAGTGATAGAATTAATTTTTAATTATTTATAATAATTAGTTATTAATTTATTAATACTTAATAATTATTAATATAATAATTAAAGAATTTAATATTCTACTTGATGAAAGTGACATTTTATTAAGAATCTTTCAGTCGTCTTTCATATGATGGTCAGTTTCCTGAGGTTCGTACAAGTCTCTCAGAGCAATAACCCTATTATAAGAACCCTGTTGAGTTCCACCCCATCAAACAAATATAAATCTGTTATACTTTATGTCGTTTCTACGTGAAAAGCTTATTTAAATAAAGCTTATTTTTACTTTAGCATTTTTCCAAAGATAAGACCTTATTTGTTAAGAAAATTGAATCCACTTCTGGTCTAATCACTAGTACTATTTTTAGTCTAATTACTAGTACTGCATTTAAGAGATGGAAAAAATCATGCTAAACTATTGAAAATTATATCTGCAAATAAGTTGTTGAAGAGAAGTGGTCTAAGGTGGCTACCCTAAGGTTAAACCGAGGAGACAACAATCTTCTTAAACAAAGTATCCTGAAATTTTACTAATTGGGATTTTTCACAAAGATAGTGCTTGAGCCAATTTTGGAAGTAACTAGAAATACCAATTTTTTTCTAGTTTCTAAGATTTTATAATTGACACGATCCAATGCTTAAGTAGAATATGTATAACCTGCTTCTATCTGATGTCCTTTTTCCATTTTAATAAAGACAACTGCTACTATGACTGCAACATTTATGGCTGTTGAACAGTGGCGTAGATAGCTTTTGGTTCTGGGAGGAGTCCAAAAAAGTAATGACCTGTAATATGTAAGTTAAGTACAGACATACTTGTAGGAGTACCCATGAAGTGAGCTACGGGTTGGTTGAATTTTAAAAAACTAATGATGCCATCTGAAAGCTATGAAAAAGGTCAAAGGTCAGTTGGTCCCATAAAAAGGTCAGTGATAGATAATTTTTTATGAATTTTTTAAGAAATTTTCAAGGTCATGCACAATTTGCTCTATTGTGGAAGCCAGGAGTGGAATTTTTAAAAACTAAATATATATAGTGGAATTTTTAAAAACAAAAATAAACTTGAGTGTAAAATTCAAAAACGACCCCATGAAACGCATGAAACGACAACAAAAGTTTTCATGTAAAATTTATCGGTAAAGATTTTTTGATTCTCACTTTTCCTCTTCGGATATGGTTTCTTTAAAGGTCAAACTAAAGTTATTTAAAAAATTTTAAAAAATTGTTTAAAAAACAAAAACTTTTGTCTCAACTTTAACATCAAACAGTTGTGCTTGCATTAGATTTATATTTTAAAATTTTTTTTGTTTAATTTTAAAGTAGTTTTTTCTTGTCAGTTTTTATATTTTTAGGGCGTATATCTAAAGCACTTGTTTTTCTGTTCAGTTACACCAAAATCTATTGATAATAATTTTTTTTTTCAATAAAGCATGCTTGTTTTGACTTCTGTGAAGATAACCCAAAATCTTTAGACCAAATTTTTGGTGTTTTTGTATTGTCTTTTCTTTTTAATTATTTCTAAATTGCATGATTAAGTTTTTCGCGACTTTAAATCAAATTGTCATTGTTTTTGAATACATGTTACGTGCAGGTGCATATTTCGTGATTGTTGAAAAATTTCAGTTTTGTGAAAACATAGACAAATTAAAAACAAAAAACTAATTTCTCTTCAAGAAAAAATCAGCGTCATAACAGAGTACGAAAAGTTAAGTCTTTGGATGAGATATCCATGAAGTATGGGTTGTCTAAATCAACCATTTGTATATCAAGAGAAAAAAAAAGGTGAACTTTTAAGTACTTCTACGAACGGCGGAAATGCCGTTCACCATAAAAAAACGACGACTTTCAAAAATGGAGGAAACACTTCATCAATGGTTTTTGGTCCAACTACAATCCTGTCAGTGCTGTGCAGTTGAAAACCGAAGCTATTGAGTTTCTGAAAAAATGTTATGATAGAAAGTTTTCCGCCAGTGATGTATGGTTTTTCAAGTTCAAGAAGCCTTATGCAGTAAGATTACTAAAACCATCTGCCGAAAAACTGTTGTGGTCGAAAGACCTTGTGGCTCTGTTCATAAATAAATTGGATGATGACATGAACAAATTCAACCTTTCGCGTGAGGCAGTATTCAATGCGGATGGAACTGGCCTCTATTGGAAAATGTTGCCTTACAAGAGACTTATGTTCACTCAGAGGAAAGAAACGCATCTGGCCGCAAAGTTTCAAAGAAAATAAAAAAGGCTTAAGTCGAAACGATACCTTCTATTTATTTAAAAATATTCCAGTAATACGAATTTTTCAATTTTACGAAAGTGCCTGACATTATATCATTCGTATTACTGGACGTCGACTGCACGCAAAGAAATTTTTCGTTTACCGCAACTGAAAAATTCACCAACTATACTTCGTTTGCGAACTTTATTTGACGCAAACGAATATTCAGTTGTCATCAACTAAAAAATATTCTTGCTTGCAACGAAAAAACATCGAACTTAATGAAATTTTATCATTGTTTTAGAAGCTCAAGTTTAGCCGAGTGTGCTGGCGGTCGAGTCTAGGAACTCGATGAACCTGGGTTCAATTCCCAACAGGAACATCAAATATTTTTTTTTTTTAATCAATGTTTTTTTTAAGTAAAACTTATTTTGACGGTTCCTTTTGACCAAGCAGTTAATGAAACAGAATTAGAATTTCAATAATTAAATAAACATTTTTGATACTTACACAGCCAAGAATCGAACCCACATCTCCCGAGCTATGTAGCAATTGTGTGACTGCGCTTGTGATTCACAGTTGTGTGTCTGTTTCTTCACACTCTTAAAATACTTCCTTTTTGTTGATGGCAAATATTAAACGCTTTTCATCACCGAAATCAAGCAACTTTTTTTGTCAGTTGGGAACTACTCGCTTATAACAAATGAATTTCTTTTTATGCAAACGAAGTTTTCAGTTGGAAAAAATAAATTTTTCGGTTGCTGCAATTTAAAAATCACTGCCGTTTATGACAAACAAAATTAATTTCTTGCAACTAAATAACGTGTTTCCCGCAACTAACCATTATTATGTCAACTGTTCAAACGTTTATAAATAATGATTTGAAGCACGACAAACGAAGTTCGTTTGCAGCAAACTGGCGATAAACGTTTTTTTTCTCTGTGTGTGTATTTGTTTTTTAGAGAGTAATAATGTCATGTTAGCCTCTCATGTAAAGCTTTTTGAGAACATTACTGGAGAAAAACTTGTAGATCTCAAGTTTTTTTTATGAATAAGAAAAAAGTATTAAATAAATTTGTAACGGTATTTGTGTATGAATAAATCTTCCGAAAAAAATGTAAGCGCGTTGCGGATGTCTGGAACCAAATATTTTGTTTTTTAGTTTTTTATATAAGAGATGTTAAGCAAACTTAATATGCCTACATTGCCACTTTGTACAACACTTATTCATGGCATGATATAAACAGTATGAGAATCATATAGGCAGCAGCAGTAATCCAATGCAAATCATGTGTTCGTTTACATTTATACTAAACCAGATTTATGTGTAAGTGCGCTGTTCTGCGATCATAAAAATTGAGAAACTCTGCGTAAAGTACTTTGGGGGGGACCACATTGGATCACTGCTTATAAATATTTTTTTTTTTCCAAATTTTTTCCTTCAATATATCATTTATATGCAGTTACTAACTGACTATTAATTTTAGTTTAAGTTTTATTATTTTAAGTGTTAAATAATTTTTGAAGTATTTCAATCATAGTTCAAAGTAAGTTTGTATATTTGTACAAGTTTTTTTGCTATGTTACTCTCAATTGAGAGACATTTTGCATACAATTTTAAATATATATCTGTGTCGAACAAGGAATAACCGCTTAAGTCAAGTTAAGACAAAGCGAGGATATTACTTTCATTGCTCTCCACGCAACAAAATACACTAGTACGCAAATTTGCATGTTTTTATCTTGAAAATTAAGTGTTTGAGGCTATCAAATCTTAACATGAAAAGTCGGTGTTGCTTAATTTTAGGTAGCGATTTTAATCTTCAAAATACTCTCTTGAAAACCTGAAAAATAACTTCAGCTGTAATTCTTTGCCGACATAAATATTTTACCAGTATAACATGTCAAAGTTCTCATTTCTTTCAATTTATATCGTACTTATCTTTTGACTTCCAACATTTTTTTTTTGTATTAAAAAATTATTTGACAAGATTTTGAACCCTCAACCTTCGAATAAATCTATTAAAATATTCCAAAATATTACTTACACTAAATAATGCAACTTGTTAAGCATTCGCAAGTTGAAGCTTCACTTCAAACAGCTTAAATATTTATTGTGCTCTCGTTTACATAAACATAATTTATAGATTTAAATTTCACGAAGGCGTTTCCTGCTCAAGCATAAAAATATCTTTGCATTTCCATTCCGTTTTCATTTTCATTTTAATTTTTTTTTTGCATGCCCGCATCGATCAACAGCTCATCATTCATCAATTCCCTTTGATTTCAGCATTTTTTCTCATTAGAATCTTGTGCAGGCTGTTAAAGTCCCATGACAGGCAATTCAAAACATATGCCAGCAAGCATGTTGATAGTAGAGATTCCCGATGCGCCTGAAATCTCGCATTATTCATTGAATATAATTTTACTGCCGCTTACGACAATGTACGACTTGGCCTTACATTGCGCTGTAATTTGCTCCCAATTGCATTGAAGAGCAGAAAAAACATGTATAGGATAGATATATATAGAATGAATGAAAAAAAAAAAAGAAAGAAAAATTGCAAAGATGCTTACAATATTAGAGATGGACGAATTCAAGCAGTATAGTGGGCTACAGCCAAACACCCACTCAGGGCGCACCACAGCGCGCCGACAAGATTATCTACGCAGGAAGTCATTAAATTATGATTGCGACACAGGCAAGTCATAAAAAGTCGACGCAAAACAAACTCATGCTTGAGCGGATACCAAGCAGGAAGCCACTCGGGAACCCAACGACATATGTTGGCGTGGCTCTGGCTGACTGGCTGGCTGGCATGAGAATTGAGTGCGGCTTGAATGGGGATGAACTGGGCGAAATTTCCGTTTTGCTTACAAACATAAACCTGAGTACGTTTGTTAGTCGAGTGCTGGCTGCGCGCTTTGTTCTTGTTGCTTTTCTCGTTGTTGTTGTTGCTGTTGTAACAAATGCCAACACTTGTATGCTGAACTCTGTAATCAGCGGTAAACAGCAGTTCACCTCCCTGCGACCTAATTTAAACTTCAATCGCTGCCAGTTGGCATTGAGCGCACCAAAAAAGTTTTCCATAAAGTTTTCTTGACATTGTCAAAAAAATATGGCGCCCTTGAGCACACAACAAACAACAATAACAACAACACAAATTATGTTTTTTGCCAACAAAACAAAAAAAAAAAAAAAACAAATGAAATTTACAACAATTATTTAAACACAACGTATAGAAAAAAAAACGAACAAAAGCTATTTTCATGGGCTTCAATAAGTAATCAATTAAAAATTTGTAGCACATTTTTAGGCTTCAGCAGAAAACTTAGCAAATTTTATACAAGCTGAATTTTTTTTACTCACGCTAGCAGAAAATTAACATGGCACAATAAATCTTCGTCTATCATTTTAACACAAGCAAACATATACAAGCGCACAACCACATGCATAGCCACAACTACAAACAAAACAAGCCAATTTATACACAACCACCCGCTGCCACACTTTGCTTGGTTAAGTGCAAACAATTGCTTACTAATCACGAACCACTTCTTCTTCAACTGCTGCTGCTGCTGATGCTCCTGCCGCTGCTTAATTTGCTTTAGTCCCTCATTTGCTATTTTTGTTGTTTTTTTTTTTATTTCTTGTCTGCTGCTCTTTATCTTTATTCTAAACAAAACTGGCTGCTCATCATAAATCAAGCGCAAATGATTTTCGTGGCTCAATTCATTAGGTACAACAACAACAAAAACAACAGCATCTTTTATATAAAGCATAGCTTGCAAAGAAGCATAAAAAAAATACACAACAACAACAACAATTATTTCTTAAGCATTCCTCCTACTTTCACGAAATGGGCGTGCTGGCACAGCACTCAGAATTCAAAACATTCATTCATTTATAATTCCTTTTTTATGCGCTACGCTAAATGCTGTTTTCGGCATTTTTGTTTCTTGTGCTTTTTTGTTATTTTCTTATTTTTTGTATTTTTTTTTGTTGCCTACACTTAGGCTGCTCTTTATTAAACGAAATAAATTCATGAGACAAATGCTGCGTTTACAACTTACTTAACGCTAGTGTGAGCATGGGCGTGGCAATGGCAGAATGAGTGTGCTACGGAAATAAATAAGCTTATGATGAATTTTTTTTATCATAAGCATCTGATGATGATGAAGAGGAGGAACGAAAGAAAGCAGAAAAAAAACAAGAAAGTAAACAATTGTTGAAAATTAAGGTTGTTTTTGGTGCTTTCAAGGAAATAATGTGCAATAAAAAATATGTTGATTTTGTAAGATGCAAAAAAACAATTTGTTGCATATGCTTGGGCTGCTTTGAAATTGAAAATTAAATTCAAAAGGCAACAACAAATTACAAAAAAAAAAAACCATGAATTTTATCAAATGCACAAGAATGTCAGAAGGTTTGATAAATGTATATAAAATAAGACAAAAATTGGCAATAACTTAATTCGCAGAAAAATATTATGAAAATCAATGGAAGGTTTCTGTAAGGCGAGAAAAAACATAATTTTGCTAAATATTAAAATTAATCTGCTTTCTAAATTTTAACTCAAGTTTCAAAAATTGTAAATAAAGTAAAAATAATAAAAAATTCAAATTAAAAAAGTAATGCTTACTTTTTGGATGCTTTACTTAAAAACATGTAAACAAAATATACAGAGTCAGAGTCAGAGTTGTAAACTCACAATCAACATCAAAATCAAAATCAAAATAAAAATCAAAATCAAAATCAAAATCAAAATCAAAATCAAAATCAAAATCAAAATCAAAATCAAAATCAAAATCAAAATCAAAATCAAAATCAAAATCAAAATCAAAATCAAAATCAAAATCAAAATCAAAATCAAAATCAAAATCAAAATCAAAATCAAAATCAAAATCAAAATCAAAATCAAAATCAAAATCAAAATCAAAATCAAAATCAAAATCAAAATCAAAATCAAAATCAAAATCAAAATCAAAATCAAAATCAAAATCAAAATCAAAATCAAAATCAAAATCAAAATCAAAATCAAAATCAAAATCAAAATCAAAATCAAAATCAAAATCAAAATCAAAATCAAAATCAAAATCAAAATCAAAATCAAAATCAAAATCAAAATCAATATCAAAATATTGATATTGATATTGATATTGATATTGATATTGATATTGATATTGATATTGATATTGATATTGATATTGATATTGATATTGATATTGATATTGATATTGATATTGATATTGGTATTGATATTGATATTGATATTGATATTGATATTGATATTGATATTGATATTGATATTGATATTGATATTGATATTGATATTGATATTGATATTGATATTGATATTGATATTGATATTGATATTGATATTGATATTGATATTGATATTGATATTGATATTGATATTGATATTGATATTGATATTGATATTGATATTGATATTGATATTGATATTGATATTGATGTTGATATTGATATTGATATTGATATTGATATTGATATTGATATTGATATTGATATTGATATTGATATTGATATTGATATTGATATTGATATTGATATTGATATTGATATTGATATTGATATTGATATTGATATTGATATTGATATTGATATTGATATTGATATTGATATTGATATTGATATTGATATTGATATTGATATTGATATTGATATTGATATTGATATTGATATTGATATTGATATTGATATTGATATTGATATTGATATTGATATTGATATTGATATTGATATTGATATTGATATTGATATTGATATTGATATTGATATTGATATTGATATTGATATTGATATTGATATTGATATTGATATTGATATTGATATTGATATTGATATTGATATTGATATTGATATTGATATTGATATTGATATTGATATTGATATTAATATTGATATTCAAAATTCAAAATTCTAACTTCAAAATTCAAAATTCAAAATTCAAAATTCAAAATTCAAAATTCAAAATTCAAAATTCAAAATTCAAAATTCAAAATTCAAAATTCAAAATTCAAAATTCAAAATTCAAAATTCAAAATTTAAAATTCAAAATTCAAAATTCAAAATTCAAAATTCAAAATTCAAAATTCAAAATTCAAAATTCAAAATTCAAAATTCAAAATTCAAAATTCAAAATTCAAAATTCAAAATTCAAAATTAAAAATTCAAAATTAAAAATTCAAAATTCAAAATTCAAAATTCAAAATTCAAAATTCAAAATTCAAAATTCAAAATTTAAAATTCAAAATTCAAAATTCAAAAATCAAAATTCAAAATTCAAAATTCAAAATTCAAAATTCAAAATTCAAAATTCAAAATTCAAAATTCAAAATTTAAAATTCAAAATTCAAAATTCAAAATTCAAAATTCAAAATTCAAAATTCAAAATTCAAAATTCAAAATTCAAAATTCAAAATTCAAAATTCAAAATTCAAAATTCAAAATTCAAAATTCAAAATTCAAAATTCAAAATTCAAAATTCAAAATTCAAAATTCAAAATTCAAAATTCAAAATTCAAAATTCAAAATTCAAAATTCAAAATTCAAAATTCAAAATTCAAAATTCAAAATTCAAAATTCAAAATTCAAAATTCAAAATTCAAAATTCAAAATTCAAAATTCAAAATTCAAAATTCAAAATTCAAAATTCAAAATTCAAAATTCAAAATTCAAAATTCAAAATTTCAAAATTCAAAATTCAAAATTCAAAATTCAAAACTCAAAATTCAAAATTCAAAATTCAACATTCAAAATTCAAAATTCAAAATTTAAAATTTTAAAATATTTGAACACACTTTGTTCATATTTTCAGTTCAGTTTTTGTGTCATATTTTCAAAAATTTTTACTCGAAAATTTTCTTTTTTTTTAAATTATTCCTAAAAGCATGAAATTTTTTAATTTCTTATTTAAAACTATTGATTTTAATGTTGTTGTTATTTTTAAAATTATTAAAGTATTATATTAAATTAAAAATTTACAATATTAAATATAATATTTAAAGTTTTCTTATGAATTTTAATGTTTAGATTTTGATTTAAATTTTAAAGAAGGAATTTTTTTAAGTCTTTATCATTATAAGACTTTTTTGTAAAAATTATTTAAAAATATATAAATAAAAAAAAAAATATTTAAAATATTGCATACTTTTTATAAAATTTATAAAAATTTATGTAAAAAATTTTTTCTTAAACCATGCATCATCCTTAAATTATGTAATATTTTTGGTTTCAAATTTGAAAAAATTCAATTTTCAAATATTACGTTTGTGAAAATTCTGTCCTAAAAGTCTTAATTATTTTAATATCGTATTTGAAAAATTTTTATTTAGTAAAATTTGATTGTTTTTTAATTATTAAACTTTAATTTTAAAAATTTCAATTTTTCATAGAAAATTTAAAATTTAATTTATCAAAAATTTAAAGAAAAAAATTTGAAATTTTAAAGAAGAATGAATGTTTTTCATACTTTTACTTAATACTTTTCCTTCTTTAAACTTTTAAAGAAGTTATTTTTTTACAACTGTTTCGTTACAAGACATTAAAATTAAAAAATTATTGATAGTCTACCCTTTTTCATTTTGAAATTAACAATTTTATTTGAAATTTAGAATATTGCACATATGATATTAAAAACTTAATATTGCAGTTTTTTTATGGATGCTGATTTATTTTTTTTAATTAAATTGCAGTCAAATTTTAAAACTTTGTGGCATATTCTTAGGATGAAACATATATCTAAGGCTGCAAAATGTTTCAAATATGTTTCAGATACACTTAATTTTCATTTTAAATTCACTATGTCTAAGAATCTTTACTCATGTTGAAAATATTAAAATCACTGCATACTTTTTGGATGCATAAAATAGTATTATTTTCGATTTTTTTTTTTTTTTGTTTTTTTAATGTAGATTTTATGCTTGAGAAAATATTTATATTTTTAACAAACAAAAATATTGACTGACCTTTTTTGATAAGAAATCATGCTGCATACTTTTCGGTGGCTTTAAATAATATTTCGTCAAAATTAAGCTGCATAAACTAGCAATATTGGCAAAGACTGCATTAGTAAGAAATTGTTTGATAAAAAGAAAAATATAAAAGTAAAATAATAAAAAAATTGCACGCACACAAATAAACAGTTTTATGCTCTGGGTTGCTTATAAAAATTTTTTCAATTTCCACACACAATGCACAAAATTTAATTCACTTCGTTCAACATATATAAAGAAGAAAATGACGACAGATAGAAAGAAGAAGAAGAAGTAGCAGCATAAAGCATTGCAATCATTCTAATGTGATACATCCGTATCCACATCCGCAGCCGCAATAGCAGGCAGCAGCTTTAAGCTGCAAGCTTCTAGCAGTTATAAGATGCTAACTATGAGTCGCAAAATGTTCTGGCTGTTTTAGTTTTTTTTTTTTTTTTTTTTAAATGAAATATTGCTGTTTGTTTCAGTTCAACTCCTCAGCTCTTTATCTTCAGAGCGAGCTCTTTACTGCTCTGACGTTTCAGAAATCCAACTAACAAATCTATCAGGATCTAAATTTGAGCTCATATTTGCAGCTTTATTATTTGCTTTTATTTGCGTTCTCACTGTCTTTGTGTGCATTTGAAAATTTCAGCTGTTTTTTCTAGAGCTTTTTTTTTGCTAAAGGAATGTGCTATTTTCTTTAGTATTGCTATTGTTGTTGTATTAGTTGTGTTAGTTGTTCTTGTAGCCAGCTGCAGCGTTTCTAACGTGCTGGAATTTTTCTTTTAATATTTTAGCCAGTTTTTTTCTCATTTTTTCAATATTTTTTTTTTTATTTTTGCTGGCACTAGTTTTACTTTTGTCACAAAAATATTTCAATGCCAGCAAGACGCTGAGAAGCAGAGTACGAATGACGCACACTTTGTCAGGATATAAAATAAAGCATTGAATGCGCGCAGCAAGAGGATTTCTTTCATTCATTCATTCATCGTCTGCGCAGATTTTGTAGCTTATGTTGTTGTACGTTCTTGTTGTTGCTGTTGTTGTAAGCTTGACGCGTTAAAGAAGTATTATTTGTAAAATAGTTAAGCGCTTAGCAGACTTTCTTTCATTCATTCGTTTTTGGCTTCGCCCTCGCTAGCAGCATAAAGCAAATATTTAATATTTGACAAATATTTCAATTTCAATTGTGGAATTTTTCAATTTATTTGCAGCAATTTCCACGCTGTTGTTTCAAAAGCAACTCAGTTTTACGCTGCACACATTATTTCTCTCTAGAAACTACGCTCATTATCATTTTAAGTGCCAAGCAGCAAGGATCAAGCTAGCATTTGAACTCAATTGATTTTGAACTCAAGTCAAATTCAATTAAATTTTATTTGAAAAACTCATTGCATTCAAGCATAAACAAATATCAACTAATTGAGAGCATATCCTTTAAATAACACAAACACTCATACCAACACACATGCGCATAGTGGGTCATGCACAAATTGAACCACTGATATATAGACACATACGTGCTTGTCTGTTTGTCGATATGTTTGTTTATATTTGTTAAATTCTATGCTGCTTCATTTGCAAATCAGAAAAATGTGAATATAAAGCAAACATGAAAATCAATTCATTAACGAAAAGACTGACATGAACCACATTCCACACACCCTCTACTTCGAATCATACCACATATTGCACACCACTTGCTGACTTGTTTTTATATCTTAATAAGTTGTTTTTTTTCTTGTTGGCGTTTTTGCGATTTTGTTTAATGGTTTCAGCTTTCAATTAACATTTTCATTTTGCCTTCTAATGAGATACTTCAACAGCAAGAGTGAGTTAGCAGAATTGAAGAGTTAAATATTAAAGAGTTCAAGTGTAGTCATCGAAAGGCTTGGCAGATAAAGCAAGGGAGAGATACTTAAGCCCGCCCGATAACAGTTAATGGATAGAAGATAGTTAGACAGCAAGAAATGTGGGATGTTGAATAGTTATAAATAACGGCAGTTATAGTGTAGAAATAGAAATTATATGGAAAATATTAAATAATATAAGAAAAATATGCAAATGAGGGGGGAAAATTTGCATCGTATAACGGAAAATACAAAAATGTAGCAAAAAACAAAAAAAAAAAAAAATTGAAACAAATATATTTAAGTCCAAAGTTACTAAAATATTAGGATAATTCCCCTTAAGCTAAGAACACAGTAAGGTAAGCTAAGTATAACTTTAAAAAAATAATTCGAAAAATTATTTAGAATCAAATGTTACAAAAATTACAAATAAATGTAATAAAGCTTAAAGAAAAAAGATGTCTTACAAGGCCAACATCGGTATTTTTGAATTATTTGAAACATTTTTAGTGGAAAGTTTTTCTTAAAAATAAAATACCTGAGTCAATTTTGGCATACTTTTTCCAGCACTTAAGGCGGTCTTCTCATTCAAAACCCGTTTTTTTGACCCTTTTTAAAAAAATTCTTATTTAAAAACGCAAAGAATAATTAAAAACTGTTTTTATTAATTGTATTACAAAAGTTTCAAAGTAAATAAAAAAATTGTTTTTGCCTCGATACGTGGGCTGTTCAAAAAGTAATGAGACTTCAAAGTTGGTGGTGAAAAAAAAGGTGTTGTCACGGCGGCCACGATTCCGGGTCTCTGGAGCATCTGAAATGAAAAAAACGGGGTTATAATCAGTATAGATGTAATTCTCGGGTGAACCTCAAGCTTAATTTTGTGATTTTTTTTGACAAAATGGCGGCCATTTAAAAAAAAAATTCCATTTCGGGATTTTTTTTGTAGTTTAGTGTAAAAAAAATAGTAAACAATTTTTTAAAATTTTGGTCGAGGTTCACCCGAGAATGGTGACAATTCTGCGTCGATTTCACTTTGTTTCATGAAAATCGGTTCAGTTCAACTGGAGATATCATGGCCGCCAGTTCGAAAAACGTGGTTTCGAGATAAACGCGTTCGAAAATGAGGCGAAAAAAAAATAGCTTTTTAGAGTGAAATAGAGAGAGAAAATATCTGAAAAGAAATTAAATTTTTTCCGACATAAATAATAGTTATTTTGTGCCATATATGTTTTGGGCAAAAATAGCAGTTACTTTTAGAATTTTATTTTATCGGTCAAAAATAACAGTTATTTTCTAACGTTTCTTTTTTGTGTCAAAAATATCAAGCAATTTATATTTTTTCAAAGGTCATTTTACCGACTAAAAAACTGTTGATACCATTATTTTCATCTCAACGGTGAGGCATTCTACACATGGTGTCAACAGTTCAATCTATCAAGCGGCCTTTAAAAAACACCAATTGCCTGATTTTTTTGACCAAAAAAATAAAAGTCACAAAATAACTGCTATTTTTGATCGATAAAATGAAAGCCAAAAGTAACTTTTATTTTTCCTCGAAAAAAATATAAGACAAAAAATAACAGTTATTTTTTTACTTTTAAAGAATCAGTCGAAAATTAAGAAGGCACTTAATATTCGTGAGGCTGAGAACATTTGTAACATGGTATATTTGAAAAAGTCTTTCGAAAATTTTTTCATTTTGTCTTTTTCAATTGAAAATTGTAAAATAACAATTATTTTCACCATACCTTCATCATTTATTGCAGACCCAGCTGCGACTGCATTCTTAAGAGCTCTAATTCACGATTTATGTTCACGAACACACTCTGCTCCTGTTGTAGCTACTTTTCTTAGCTTCGGGACGTTTTTTGGCATGACAAAAACTATTCGCCAGTCTTAGTTATTATAATTTTAAAACATTTTGCTTTTAATTTTATTTGTAGTAACTCTTTTGCATGTTTTCAATCATCTCTCAAGTTTTTGATAACAACCAACGTTATTATATGCTTTTTCAAATTAACCTCTAAGCTCAGTATACAGCGAACAAGCAGTAGAATTTTTTTACGCTATTTGAATCTCCACACAAAAATTATAGAGTTATACGCCTAAATATTTTCGTTTAAAGCTTTAAGAATTAAATTTTCCGTGCATACTTTTTGGATGAAAATGAAAAGATTTCCCATAGCTTGTGTCCGTGATATACTAGTTACGGGCCAGATTAATTCATTTTGTTTACTCTCTTACCATGTGACTATATGGCGTGGTGGTAGAGCTTCCGACTCTAAAGGGATTGTAAGTTGGGAAGTCTGGGTTCAAATCCAGCGTGCGACATAATTTTTATATGAAGTGAAAACTTTAGCCTAGCGTCACGAATAAGAGACCTTGAAATTTCACTCGCCGCCAAAGAAGTTTCACTTCAAAAATTTCAATTCAAAGTTTGCTTTAGTCTGAAGATTTAAAGTATGTTAACACCCAGCAAACAGTACGATAAAATATTGTGGTGATTATAAATAAGAAATGAAACTAACAATTTTTTTTCAAGATTATTTTGACCAAACAGTTAATAAAACAGAATAAGAATTTCAATTATTTAATTATAATTTTTGATACTTACACAGCTAGGATACGAACCCACGTCCTCCATATTACAGTCTAGCTCACGTCCACTGAGATATTGATAACGATAAGAAAGATATAGCAAAACACATTAAAAACTGTTGTTTAGAGAAGACAGACATTTCAACAAAAACACAAAAATATTTCAACAGCTGATTTTAACAGCAAAAAATACCTTGAAACGTTCATTCAACAAAAAAAAACTGTTAACTGAAATGCAAATCATTTAATTTGACAATCTTCTGAAATAACAGCGTCTGACTGTTTGTGACATTATATTTAAAATTACAGTTAATATTTTTTTGAGGTCATGTAAAATGTCAAAAAAATCACACTTTATATAGATAGTATGTCGCATCCGTTACATTGCACATACAATTATTTTGATAATAGTCATTACACGGCTTCCAGCTTCACGTAGAAATTCTTTGTTTTTTAATGCAAAGGTGTCACGTCCGCAATCAGAAAAATTGTTATAAATAAAAAAAATTAATATATTAGTAGATATATAAGATTTTGAAATTAAAATAAATTAAATTAAACCAGAATTGATTATAAGTTTACATCTGTTACAACCTACTCCTCCTACTCCTTCTACTTTACCTTCATAGACTATCTAAGGAGAAAGATTATCTTATAGCATTGCTTGTAGTGTCACATTCGTAACTCCTCACTGATAGTTATTATGATTTTAGTCATCAGATACTTGCGGCTTACTGTAGAAAATTATTTGATTTTTATGAACTCATAAGACATTTCATAAGTAAATATAATATTTTAGGCAAAAATGTCACAACCGCAACCAGAATATTTTTTAATAGAATTATGTAATTATCTTAAATGTATGAACAAAATAAAGTTATTTATATTTATTTGCAATACTTGCTTGAAAGGTCGCATACGTTACAGTTTTTTAATTATTTGAGAGAAATATGTATGTACTGCTAAAATTACAGTTTGAATGTCACATCTGTTACGTTATACTCAGGTTAGACAGTAGTTTTAATATGCTTTCTAGGTTTACGGTGGAAATTATTTGGTTTTTAATGCTTTCAGAAGACTGTTATAAGTAAAACTTAGGTTTTAATGCATTCCATCTGTCACGAACGTTACACAGGAAAAATTTTATTGTAATAAAGTTAGGATTAAATTAAAACAAAATGTCAAATTTTTCAGTTGGTGTTCAAATGTTAAATAACTTATACTTGACATGTCTCATGCTATACATGCAAAAGGTCACATCCGTTACACAAAACTCTTGATTTTTTTGAATTAATGCCATCTTTTGGAGTCCAAATTTAAAATTATCAATTCAGGTCAGTCTGAAGAAGCTTACTTTTCCATCATATTTAAGTTTTATGTCTCCACTAAAGTTTGTCACACATTCAAAGTTTAGACATGAAGAATAATGTCGGAGAAAATTTTCAAAACACTACGAGTTCTGCTATGGTGTCATTATTTATATTCTATCTTTGCGATAAATAACTAATCGAATATCACATCGAATATCACGTGTTCTACAGAAATTTTTTTTAGTACTTATAAACATATTATCTAAATTTATCTAAACATTTTAATAAAGATTAACCTCCGAAGTCATTAATTAGCACAATTAAGTATTGTTTGTAAGATGTCACGGTCGTTACATAAGATTGGCTTATATTAAGGATAATATCAACATGCTATGCAGATTTTTAATAGCTTTTTAGTCAAATTTAAGGGTTGTCAATCTAAAATGCATTTATGTGAAACTATTAACGTATTTTGTCACATCCGTTACGTTCTACTGAAATTCGTTGTTCAAGCCATCATTATTTAAACGTGTTTATGATGCTTCAAAGCCATTCACTTACATAATTAAGAATTTATTGAACAATGTCACGGCCGTGACATCAGTTAAGAACGATTTAGGTCTGTTAAGGAATAAGTTTTGTAGTTCTTAAGTCAGATTTTAAAATTATAAGTGTAAAGTGCATTAATTTGAAAATATTTACGCATGTTGTCACATCCGTTACCTAATACAGATAGTTAGGCAAACTGTAGTCTTAATAAATCAGTTTTCGCTCTCAGCTAGGTTAATAACGTGCTAAAGTAGCGTGCGTTATTTAGTAATTTTTTACAGAACTACAACTGAAACTGCATGATTTATTCAAATAATTTTCTAATTAAACATTTGCATTTTGTCACATCCGTTATACATGCTTTTTTACAGCACGATTCTACTTGCGAATGTATTTATAAGCATTATGTACTTATTTTATGATAAATATTGCTATCAGGGTATGCTAATATTTTTATATTCCTCACTCTGAGTTGTCATAATTGAATAGTTATGACGTTCATCTAAAAATAATTTATTGTCACATCCATTACTCTGACAAATTTTGAAAGAAATACAGTTTAAACTTCAATGTTTATTTAAACATTTTTTTTTTAAACTTGTTTTAGATCATTACCGTTACGTAAGCTTGTTTCATTGTTCAGTTTCACTTAAGTAATATTTAGCTATTTCTAGATCAAAATTGCGATGTGGGCTTAAGATTATTTTGATATTATTTACTTATTGTGCAACTTTAAGTCAAAAGCTATCATGCTGAGCTAATTATAGATTATTGTCACGCACGTTACTACGAAATACTTGAAAAAAATCCAATGGTAACTTAAATATTTATACTAAGAAACTCTTGTATAATTTAGTTGCAAACGTGGCCGTGTGTGCCTGGAGTAAAATTTAAGCATCCGAATTCGAACCTGAAACAGGACGTTTTTTCAATAGAACTAATTTTTCTGATTGACCGTCACCTCTCTGCAGACGATGACAAACCTTAGAGAGTAAGGAATGTCATGTAAGACTTCTTGAGAACATGAACCTTAGCTGTTCGTAGTTAGCATAAAACAAGCAGGTGCAGAACTCGGTAAATTTTGTACAAACATGTCATAACACACACAACACAACTGATCTTAAAAAGCTCGGTCAATGTGCTTTAAACTGCTGAAATGAACAATATAGTTGTTTTTGTTGTTATATAATTTCCCACCTACACTCAGAAAAAAGCTTATCGGAATATGATAAAAAAGGCACCATATATAGAGAAAAATGGTATAGACTTTGCTCCAGAGAATGCTATTCTCTAATTTCGATACTAAAAATGCTCTAAAAATGGTAAAAAGTTTCCATGAAAAAGAAAAATATATTGTTTTTTGAGAAAAAACTTTTTATTTTTGAGAAAAGATTTGTTTTTATTGAAGAAAATACTTCTCTTAGTGAATTTTTTATCAAAATATAAGAAAAGTTTTTCATTTTCAATAAATTTTTCTCTATAAATGAGAAATTTTTGTGAGAGAAAAATACTTATCATTATTAGAGACATTGAAATATTTCCATTTCCTAGAAGTAAAGAAATATTTCTTCGAAAATGTGAAATTTTATTCTAATTTAAGAAAATTTTATTTGAAAAAGAGAAAATTTCTATATCGAAAATAGAGAAATTTTTTACCGGAGCAAGGTATGTGTTTTTTTCTCAGTGTAGTACTTAGAATTGGTCTTCGTCAAGCCATTGTCCTGCGCTTTTACCTTTCTTCAATTCTTTTCTCATTTCTAATCAACTGAAATTAAAAATTCATCAAAATATACAATTTTGGAAGTTGCAGTTGGTGGCAGAGATGTTTGTGGAATGAGATTGATTACAATAACTCGAATTGACTGAGGTAAAGGTACTAAACTGGTTTCTCTTGATTTTCCTTTTCTTCTACATATCTAGCTCCCCATTTCCGAACCAAGGCAGCCAGACTGGACTGAATAGGTTGGACACCTGAAATCCTTAGTTCAAAGCTAAAAAAAAAAATTAAAAAATAATTTATTGTCACGTCCGTTAATTTGGTAAAATTTCAAAATACAGTTCAAACTGCAAGTTTTATATTAATATTTTGTTTAAACTTGTATTATGTCACATCCGTTACGTTTTTGGGGGTCTATTAACACATTTGTTACATTCGCAAATTTTTTTTGTCAGATGTACAACCAAAACTGGAAGATTCCAACGAAAAATTGGAATATATGTTTGCAAATATGAACTATTATGTTACATCCGTTACGTGTAATTGTGTTATAGTTCGTTTTTTAAAATTATTTTTGTTTTTAAATTTTTATACAAAATTATTTGCTTTCAATATTTTGTATACAGCCTACTTCTAACTTCAAAAATAATAATCAAAGGTAGTCAAGAAATGAAGCAACCGTTACATTCGCCACTTTTTTTAATAAAGTAAAGTTAGCTTTAAGGTAAAAATTTTTTAATATTTTGCTTATAATACTTGACATTTTGGTCAATAGAACTTGTAAGACATTCGAATAATGGCAGCATTTTCAAATCTTAATACAGGGGCCTTTATAAATGTATGTCTTTATGTACATATATTTTCAGGTCTAAGCAAAGTCATCAAAATAGATCAAAGTGCTTTAAAAATACGAACGTTATGGAATTTAAGCTACATTTAAAAAAAATTTCCTGCATAGCTATGTCAAAGTTTAAATCTCGGCAGACTTTGTCAGACAAAACTTAAACAAAGTTTTCAAATATTTTGTCTGCTTAAACAAAAAAGTTGAAGCACAAAATATTAGCTATGCCTAAATGTATCTTAAAATAGCCTCAAGCTAATGAAAAAATAAAAAAAATCTAAAAAATTCCTTAAGACATCCCTTTCTTCCTCAGCTGTAAAAGTAAAATTCTGCAAAATCAGCTCAATATCAGCCGGTTTGCTTAAAGTGCTATTTTTGGTGCAAAAAACAAAACACTGTATCTGATAGACAATACTAACAAAAATAAAAAAAAAACAAAAAACCGTATCAGACTTGAGGTTATGCACAAGATTTTGCTATTGAGGCACAATAAAAAAACCTACATATTGGTTGCTAATGAGAAAATGTTGCAAATATTTGCTAACAACAGGGTGGAGTGTGAATAAAAGCAGCTAACTAAGAGTAACAGTCGATAGAGTGAAGACTCAAAATGTGGCAAATAAAAGTAGAAAACAAAAAAATTGGATCAAGTTAAAGGATAGAATTGATGTTGGCAAAAGGTAGGCAGTAACAAAAAAAATAATGTTGTAAGGAATGCAAATGGAATTCCCTCAACAAACAGCAGCATCATGTTTGGTATTTTTGTAACCTCTGTTGGCATTTTTTTTCGTTTTTTTTTTCCTTCCAACCCATGCCAATAAGATTTTCATCAAGTTTATTCATGTTGACATGATGAAGTAAACAACACACACACACTCACACACACACACGCACACAGAGATAACAACATGCCTTAACAAAGTCACACTAATGAATCCTGCAAGCTAGACACAAGTCGAAAAATGAAACAAAAAAACCATGCAACGTTTTAAAAAAAAAACTAGGATACACGTTGTAAGCAAACACATTGTTTTTAATTTCTAATGCCGCAGCTTCCTTGGCATAGCATGGCGGTTGTTGCTATTGTTTTTGTTATTAATTTGTTGTTGGTTTTATTTTTTAATTGTTTTTATTTCATGTTGTTTTTAAATAATTTTTATTCAGCCCAATCATGAAACATTTTCTCCCGGGAGTTGTAAATGGGAGTTTCCGGTTTTAAGATAGCAGATAAAGATATCTCATTTTTTATTTTACACTCATTAATATTAGTGGTTGATGAACAAAATAGCATTAAAAATTTCCAGAAAATATTTTAACTTTATCTTAAAAACGGAAACTCCCATTTACAACTCCAGCGAGAAATTGTTTCATGATTGGACTGAATGTCTCTGGCATTGCCATGGACCGGAAATAGCAGTGCAGCCATTGTTTATCTAATCGTTCTAAGAAATACGCTCTTGAGTTAACGCGTGGCATTGTTTGTTATTGAATTAAACTAATTAAATTTGATTAAATCAAATAATAAATGCTTACACAAGCTTTTATTAAGCATACAAATGGATCCGCTTTTGATTAAAAAGACACATTTTTACAATATATAAAAAAAAGAACCACCTTGACAACAGTTTTGACATCTAATTTACACAAAAATTCCACTTTTAATATTCTGCTTAATATTTAAATTAATAAAAACAAAAGATTTTGTTTATGAAATAAATATTCTAGCCTGCCTTTCCTGGGTTGCTTCAAACTGCTGTTTAAACATATAAATTTTTGAACATAACACATTAATTGTTTTTATTTCTTCATAAATCACAACTTGGCACATAATATGTTCTGCCAAAAAAGCCTTAATTTTTACAAAATTTCTATCTAAGGACCTCTTAAGACATATGCATAACACTTAGTTGATTAAAAGCATGAATAAACAATTTCAGTCACGGCTGTGACACCTACTTTTGTATGCATTTTGTTTAAAGAACATGTTTTTTTTTTTTGCTATGTTTTATTAAAAAACTTCAGCATACTTAGCTCAAGCCTTAGCTTTAAACTCCCCGCCTGCCGTTGCCTTAAAAATTTTCAGAGTTTTGTTAAGAAATTAACTTTAAATTACGTCCAACTTACCTTTAACCTTTCATATTCCCCCCATTTAACCTTCAATGAACCGCTATAATGCAGCGCACACACACACCTACGCCCTTAGACGGCGTTAAGTAACGGCATCTTGTATCCGACGCTAGGGATATGCAAATAAAATTCCATGCCAGAAACGTGCAACAGCCACACTTCACTTAAGAGAACAACAACGACGACGAAGACGATGACGATGACGACGACGACGACTGTGTTGGTCATTAAATATTAACCGGTAAAATGTTACGCGTCTAACGTTGTATAAAGTTAGCGAAAATATAGACGATGACGATATTTTAGTAGAGTCAAAATAAGCCAGAGGAAGCACGTAGTTATTGCAGCGCTGCAGACGCAAAGACATTTAGCGACATAACGATTTGTTTCCTGATTCGTGAAAATGTCGCGTCAATATTTCGCTGTTTCCGCACTCCACTCAAGCCTCACAACACTAAATTTACTACACACACACACACACATACACATACTTTAACTAACCCTGCCACATTAATATACAGGTCCTTGGAGACGGCTATGTCAGGTCACGTGGGTGGTTATATAGCAGCAGCGCATATGAAGCACTCGTTGTACATTCGTCGTGGTACACGCAGCAGCTTAAGCAGCCGTAAAGACGACGAAATAAGACGAGGTTATCGCAAGGAATGCGCTACAAAATTACAGAAATTAGAGCTAACGAAGCGCGAACATTTCATGGCACACAAAATCAGTTCGCGCCTGTTACGGGGTTGAGGCTCTGCCATACGAGGGGGTTGGTTGCTTCCAGCCAACTCAATGAATCATTGAGCGCAACGCGTAACGAGCCAGGAAGCAAGCAAAAAAACAACGCCGCAGAAAAAAAAAAAACCAAAACAAAAAAACTCGCAAATGAGGATGAAAAGTTAAAGTCTCATTTGTGGAAATTGAATTAGTTCTGAAAAGGTTGAGAAAATCGCCAAAAAAAAAAAAAAAATACAAAAACAAGTAGGAAAAACAAAGAATTACAACTTGAAGTTGTAAGAAAGAAGTGAAGAGAGGAAATGATAAAGCACGTGAGGTTTTAAGTCAGCTCTATAAGGAATTAAATGCAATTCAATTCCGTGCAACATAATTGAAAGAATTATGAAAACGAGAGTTTAGTTCTAGTTAAAGTCAAATTAAAATTGAAGCAATATGAAGTCAAGTAAAGCCTCAAAGTGGAGTTGGAAGCTTGAAAGAAGGCAGGAACAGAAATAAGCCCAAGAAAAAAGTCGAAAAGCTCTAATTGATAGTTAGTCGATCCAAGTCAAGTCAACGTACTGTTGTTCTTTGATCACTAAATTTTTTTTACTTGGATTAAAAAGGAACTTTAATGTAACGTGACGAACAATTTGTCATATTTTAAATTTCTGTGTTTTTTATTTTTTTAGTTTAATTTAAAAATAAATAAAAAATAAATTAAAATTCATAAATAAATAAATATAAGCTTACAAATATTTTTATTAAAAAAATTATAAAGTTGAAAATTTTTTAAATTAAATTTAAATTTGAAAGCGAACTCATGATAATGAGTAAACTATTATGATAATGATATTCTCAACACGATTTCCTCAAAAGAAAACTTTTTATTTTTATGGTCAAGATTGAAGGAAAAATAAATAATTCAGTTTTCATGATCAAAATCACATTCCAGAGCAGTGCAGGAGTATTTTAAAGAAAGTTTTTCACAATTTAGTCATAGAAAAAGCATTCATTGGTTGAAATGAAAATATATAGATACTCAATTTCTCTTCATTATAAGAATGTAAATTAATAGGAAAATTAGAAAAAATAAAAGCATTTTTAAGTATCTTGTGAATGTTGAAAAACAATAAGCCACAGATTTTTATAAATATGTGACATCTGAAAACATTTTTTCTTATAACTTCTAAGCCAAGAACGGAATTCAGCTAATTGAAAACGTTAATTAATTAAATAGAAAAAAAAAAAAATATATTTTATATTGAACATATTGTATCTAATTTTCAGACGACACAGGGTTATTTCAAATTTATTTAAATTTCTTTGCTTTTATGTGTACTTTAATGGATATGAATTTTTATAAGAGACCTACAAATAAGTGAGTTTTTGATTAGAAAGTAACAAAAATATAAATGGTTTTGAATTGTACATCTGCGATAAAAAATTTCTTTTTTTCTATAATAGCACCCTTTTTCAAATAAAATTGCCATCAAGTATAATAAATTTTCACATTTTCGAAGAAATATTTCTTTACTTGTGGGAAGTGGAAATATTTCATGTTTCTAATAAAAATAAGTATTTTCTCGCACAAAAAATTTATAGAGAAAAATTTATTGGAAATGAAAAAATTTTTCTATATTTTGATAAAAAATTCTCTATGCAAAGTATTTTCTTCCATAAAAATAAATTTTTCCTCAAAAATAAAAACTCTTTTTCTCAAAAAACTATATATTTTTATATATTTCTCTTTTTCGTGAAAGCATTGAACCATTTTTAGAGAATTTTAGGATCACATTAGAGGAAAGCATTTTCTGGAGAAAAGTCTTTACCATTTTTTTTTCTAAATATTTTTTCATCACATTCCGAGAAACTTTTTTTGTGCAGTTAGAGAATATTATAAAGTCCTTCAACATCGTGTTGGTTGTTTAAGCGTCCAACTAATCGCGCTCAGTTTATTGGTCACCAAAGTTAAGTGATTTGACGCCATTGCATTACTTTCATTATGGATATGTTAAATCACTTGCTTATGTCGACAAACTCGAAACTATTGAAGCTTTGGCAACTAATATAACTCATATAATTCACGGAATACCGGCTGATATACTCGAAAGAGTTGTCGAAAATTGAACTCACAGAATGGACCATTTAAGAGCTAGTCGTGGGCAAAATTTGAAGGAAATAGTTTTTAGACATTGATTTGAGAAACTGAACTATCATTTCAAAGTAGGAAGCTCTTATTGGGGTAAATGAAGAAATAAATAAATCACCCTTTCGTTTCTTTGCATATACAAAAAAAAATTTAGTACCTAATTTTGAAAATCTTCATAAAGACTTGCTTAAATTTTCTTCTCATTTCTTATTAAGGAAATTAGTTTTTTTTTAATTTTCTATGAATTGCGTTTTGAACAAAAAATTGTTTCAATTTGAAATTCTCACAAAAATACGTTTAATTAACTTCTTTCTTTTCGAAATCCCCAAGCTGCGTTAAAGATCTAAAAAAAAATTATATTTTATATTAACTGAAAAGTTTAAGCCTTGAAAAAATTAATGACTCTCAACTATATCAAAAACTTCTATAAAGATTGTTTGAGATTTAATATTGCAGAAACTTAAACTAAAAGCTTTTTTGCTTCCTAAAGTACGTCTGTTGATTTCTATAAAAGCAGAAGACGAAGTTTTTATTATTTTGTAAAGTTTCTTGATTTTTTTCTTAATTAATCGACAAAAACTTTCTACGACGTGTGCAGTGCGAGCTTTCTTGTATAAGAATTATAAATGCTAAATGTATTTTTGGTAATCTTCGGAATGGAACTTGCCGCATATGTTCTATATTGATGGATAAAAGCTTTACCAGAACTTCAGAATTTAAAAGCAAAAAATTGTTTAACCAAAGAGCCAAACATAAAATTTTGTTGTAAGTTTTAAAAAAATTTTTGTATTTACATTTGAACATCTTAAATGAAAATATATTTCTATAAATTTAATTATTTCCTTTTTTATTAATTTTAAATTCACAAAATTTTACAATTTATTCAACTGATTTGAACCCCTAACATATCGCACGTTAGTTGAGAACTCTTTTAAAACAACTTTTAATTCGATAATATCAAAATATCTTTTTTTTTCGAGCATTTAAATTTTCTTACATTAACAAAGCTTATGTTATCCTATTTAACAACTTTAAATATTTTCTTATGTCAGAAAATCAAAGATAAAAATATATTTTTCCTTTATTTGAATTTCTGAAAATAAAAACAAGTATTTTTTTTACTAAAATTATGGTAGAACAGAAAAAGCATTTGTTTTGTTCTATAAATACTGGTAATGCCTGGGTTTTAAATTCGACCATTTCTCGAAAGGTGTGAAATGGTTGAAATAAGTTCGAGGCTATCACTTTGAATTGATTGGAGATATAATGTTAATTCCTTCAAATAAATTGTTTTTGAATTTTATTTATTTAAAAAAAAAGAAAAACAATATTTAAAAAAAAATTTAATTTTGCTCAAAGAATCATAAGGAGTAGCCTTGTTTTTTTGATGTCACCGAAAGTTTATTAATTTTGTGTCAAGACAAAACCCAATTTTTGAGAAAAAATTAAATTTTGTGTTTTCTTTTTAAAAGAAAGAATTTAAACACATCAAAATATTATCGATAAAATTTTTTAAAATGACAGAATCAAAATGACATATTATCGAATAAACCATGGCAGAGGTATTGGCTTCCTCATTCAGAACATTCAATTCGAGACAGTTTTTTTTTCTCTCCATTTACCACTTTACCATTTTTATCGCAAATGTTTGCAAAAGTTAAAAAAATTCCGAATCTAAATGGAAAAATGAGCCACAACACGTTTTGAGCGTATCTGTTTTCTGATTTTTTGTGTGTCTGCTGACAAGAAAAACTAAGAATATAAAAATAAATTCAAACAGTTCTATGCTGAGCGTCTATTTTTTCTAGTTTGCAACTAACTCCAATTTCACTGGAAATAAACTAGTTGGCTTTTCCAATTGCCTCCAATCTTCCAATTTAAAAGTTTTGCTAATTCCGCAACTGTTCAGTGTCCAGTGGTGTTCAATTGCTGAATCACCTGTGGCTGCGCCGCCGTGCACCATTTTCCTTTAGCCATATCTGATTATAAAGTTTGTTATAAACCAACTTCAACTTATCGAAAATATAAAATATTTTATATTTTCGATAAGTTGAAGTTTAATAAATAAACTTAAATAACATATTTTCGAAACTTCCAAACAATTAATAATATCAGAAAAAAAAACAGTAATGGTGTTAATAATAAGATGTGATAAATTTGTGTCGAGCCAATTCTACGTATTACTTGCAATTAAGCGAGAGAAGAAATACGCTGCACAAAAAAAAGAGAAAACATACACTGAGAAAAAAACACATACCTTGCTCCGGTAAAAAATTTCTCTATTTTCGATATAGAAATTTTCTCTTTTTCAAATTAAATTTTCTTAAATTAGAATAAATTTTCACATTTTCGAAGAAATATTTCTTTACTTCTAGGAAATGGAAATATTTCAATGTCTCTAATAATGATAAGTATTTTTCTCGCACAAAAATTTCTCATTTATAGAGAAAAATTTATTGAAAATGAAAAACTTTTCTTATATTTTGATAAAAAATTCACTAAGAGAAGTATTTTCTTCAATAAAAACAAATTTTTTCTCAAAAATAAAAAGTTTTTTCTCAAAAAACGATATATTTTTCTCTTTCATGGAATCTTTTTATCATTTTTAGAGAATTTTTAGTATCAAAATTAGAGAATAGCATTCTCTGGAGCAAAGTCTATACCATTTTTCTCTAAATATGATGCCTTTTTTATCATATTCCGATAAGCTTTTTTCTGAGTGTATAAGAGTAAATACAAATTTTTGGCTCAATTACGATTATTAGAGAATTTTATTTACTTTTGAAAAAAAAAACACACAAAGTGTGCTAAACTAGTGACCACTACTGTATCTTCTATATAGCACAGTTATTAATTTCAAAATCGCCGTTAAAGGTTTAGATACGAAATATGAACTCTAGACCGTATCAACTTGTATGGCAGAAAAATATACCTATTTTGACCCCGCCTCAATCGTTAGATATTTGAAAGACATTTTCGAAAAAAATATTTTTTTTTTTTTTAAAGTGGTCCCTATGGTGCTATTTTGGTTTTTTCGTTATATCTTCGGTGTTTCTTGTTCGATCCGGAAGATTTTATATCTGTGTGTTTGTTGGTGTTATCCAAATATTTTCTTATGTTTTTTTTACCTCAAATGTTTTTTTTTCTACTGATTACACAATCGATCTTCGTTCCTACCATCTTATCCTGCTCCAAAAAGTCCAACAAATTAAAGCTTTAAAAAATCATTATAACCATGGGAAGAAGTGAAATCGAAAAAATGGATTTTAGGAGCACTTCCGACCTATTTTGCAAAGAATAACACTTTGGATCATAATCATTTTTTTTAATTTTCGAAATCGGAAATTTGGATTTAAGATTTAAGAATTCGGATTTAAGGTGGCCGAAAAGATTTCGAAAATTCAAAAAAAATTTTTTATGATCCAAATTGTTATTCTTTGCAAAATAGGTTGGAAGTGCTTCTAAAATCCATTTTTTCGATTTCACTTCTTCCCATGGTTATAATGATTTGTTCAAAGCTTTAATTTGTTGGACTTTTTGAAGCAGGATAATATGGTAGGAACGAAGATCGATTGTGTAATCAGTAGAAAAAAAAAACATTTGAGGTAAAAAAAACATAAGAAAATATTTGGATAACACCAACAAACACACAGATATAAAATCTTCCGGATCGAACAAGAAACACCGAAGATATAACGAAAAAACCAGAATAGCACCATAGGGACCACTTTAAAAAAAAAAAAAATATTTTTTTCGAAAATGTCTTTCAAATATCTAACGATTGAGGCGGGGTCAAAAATAGGTTAGTTTTGGTGATACGCTCTAATGAACTCTTTAAAATTATCAAATAATTAAAATTTTTAACCGCAAATTCAAATTTTTAGTTGTGAAAGTTTTGCTAGAAGTTCGATATATCCTGTTGCCAAAAGAGGTATTCTTTCTTGGTGCTTCAAGGATTTCATTTTGATGAAGAAATGACGTCACATAAAAAATATACACAAATTTTGAATGCAATATTTTAAAGTGCAGTAGAAAACAGGATTTTGAAATAATCTCTGATAAAAAACGCCTGAATTTCATACAAAAATTGGATTTAAGTGCCCTTAAATGTTGAAATATTTCAGCAAGTAAATTATTTTGATTCCTTTTTTTTGACTGGTAATGTAAAAAAATTCTCTAAGCAACAACACGCAACCAAGAAATTTTTTATAAGAGTTCATTAATATTACTCATTATTAAATAGCTGTATGTAGCTAGCTTAAGAAACTATTTTCCATATTGAGGCAAGTCAAGCGTATCTTCAAGAAGGACTTCTTTCTATCTTACCCTATCTATGATAACCAGAAATTAATTAAATTATTAGCTTAGAGCACATGCGACCAGAAGAGGGATGAATGACACTTGCAGCTGGAGCAACGCGCGTCTTTTATGTATAAAAAAAAAAACCAAGCGACAATAAGACACAATTGTTACGCTTGGCTGCGCAAGGATGTGCGTGAAACAAGCTCAACGCAAACTCTTGCTTATCATTATCTAACTCATCATTATCAACATCAAGTTAATAAACAGCGCTTACATTAGAAACACTGAGAACAACAATAATAACAGCAACAACAATAACAAAAACATTAACAACATAAGCGGCAAATACAACAACCCGCGCACATGCCAAACATGCTAAGCCAGAATGAAAGCAGCAAAGCAAAATAAACATTAAAACAACAACAGCAACAACATAAGAACAACAGCGCAGCACAACTACATACCTGTGCCAACAACAGATACACCTGTCGCAGCAGCGCTAGTCTGCTGTCTAGCATTGCTGCCGCTGCCGCTGTTGCTGCTGCTGCTTACCTTGTTTCTTCAGCCCTGGCTTACACTTCATTAACATAACGTATAGCAAGACGCACGCACACACAGGTGGCCACAAAAGGCAAGCAGTCAACGTTAATTTGTTGCAACATTCAAGCAAGAGGCAGCAAATATAAAAAAACGTTATTGTCGCTTTTGTTTTGCTAAGCATTTTCGCGCGCTGCCAGCAAACAACATATGGCGCTCTCTTGGCCAATTATTTAGGCTTCACGCTCAAATATTCTTGTTGTTCCGAGAAAGTCTACACTTGAGAGCGAAAATATCTGCTCTCTATTAGCTGTTGCGCTCATTTAAGGCTTTAACAGTGGGCTATTTTTGGTACTAAATGTGCACATTTTTGTTTTATTTTTTTTTTTTGTTGCTCTTGGCTGTGAGCCAAAATATTTTTGGTTTTTTTCTCAGCCACTCTCCATCAATTTAGCGGTTTTTTTCTTTTCTTCTTCAATATATTGCTGCTTTTTGTACTAATTTGAAGACTTGCCAATTCTTCAGTCTTTAAAACTAATGCAAAAAATTAGTTTTTATTGGATTTTGGAATATTCAAATTTTGTTTCATCTTTTATTTTTATGCTTTAATTTTAGCGCTGAGCTACTGAGCGAAATTGATTTATTTTAGTGCAACGAACCGAAAAGTTTCGCTGATGCTGCTGATCTTGCTGATGATGCTGCTGGTGCTGCTGCGGTAATCGAGAAGATGCCGTCAAAATGTGGTTTATTTTTAGAAATTTATGTCGACCATTAAAGTTTTGAACTTGAAAATAATGTTTGTGATGATAAATTTGAATATTTTAAGAAAAATCAGGTCAGCGGAGTGAGTGGAGAATCAGATAAAACGATTGATGGGAGTTGAATGTTTATGGATTGAATAAAAAAAGGAAGTCTTAAATAAAAAATTAAATAAATAAATTATGAAGCAGTAAAATTAATGTTGGGAACTAAGATGAAAAGCGGTTTTGCATTTAAAATTATTATACACTGACCTTTCAGGTTAAGGGTATAAAAATTAAAATTTGGTTGCTTTAGAATCAATGTTGTAGAGCAATGCACTGTACCATAATTGTAAAAAGTGACTTTTTGTATGCAAAAGTTTGCTTAATTTGTATATAAAAAAAAATTTTATGTAAATATATATTTTTTATAAGATATAAAGATATCTAAAAATGTTATAATGTTTTTTATTATTTTATGCATGTCACAGCTGTTATAATAAATAAAACAATTCTGCATAAAATTCTGGTTGTGATATTTAATGGGTAGTCGAGGATTTCCAAAATATTCTTAGCTAGTATAGAAGCCCATCATACGTCAGGTCATATTCAAATGAATTAAGTAGCAGACGATATGACATTTTTCATTCACTTCAAATGTGTCTTTACTGCTAAATATCAAATAAATTTCATGTGCATACTTTTAGGCTAATAATTTTTTTCATATAAAATGCACTGTAATAGCGTAACAGGTTCTAGTTCAGGCTAAACATGTTTTAAAAAGCATAGCAATAACAACTACAAACAGTTTGAGCGATATAGAGCACAGAGCAGGACGCTTTTCTTTTATATATTAAGATAAGTAATTTTTGATACATAATATTAATCGGTTCTGACAATTTGTACATAACCTCAGGATTTTTAAATATTTGATATAATGTACACGAAGATCAGTTATTTTGGCTTTTTTGTTGAGCTTTTTCAGTTATTAGTACCTACTATTTTTTTCCTTCACGGAAAAATTATTGTGTTCGACTTTTGCTCTGACAACTAAGTTCTACTAGAATATTGTTCAAGAGATAAATTTCATCAAAATTTTTTCATGAATCAGACTGATTCCACACTAATGAGGAACGAAAACATGAATCCTAAAATGCTTTCAATTGAAATAATGTTTTTGGTTCTCGCACTAAAATGGAATCTAAAGTTACTCCTGTTGCAAAATTATTTTTAGTTTTAATGCCTTTTTATGTTTTTTTGACAATTTAACTAAACAAACTCCGAGTTGAGAAAAACTTAAAATATTTTGTTTAGATTTAAAACGTTGAAAACAGCCATTTCTTAATGCACATTCAAAAAAATTAGGTAAGTAATGTTAAAAAAGATAACAAGAACAGTTTATAACAAGTATCTGTTACTACGTTAACAAAGAAAAAATATTTCAACTGAGTGTTTTTCAGTATCACACCCGTCCCATAAAAATGTTTTTTTTTTTTTCCTAGAAGCAACATGGGCTTATAATAAAAAGGAAACTTTTCTAAAGTAAAGATATTGATGTTTTACATAAATTTGTTAACTTTTTTTATTAAATAATTTCTTTTTATTCTTCATTTCCGTCCCAAGAAGTTGGTCACACCCGGAACGGTTTTCAAAATTTTTTTCTAATTATGAAATTTTTGCATGCATATGAATAAATACTTTGATTAAAACTAGTTTTTTAAATTCATGTATAGCGAAATCATTTGTAAAGGTATTAGTTTGATCAAAAATTCATGCGAAAATTTTGTTTGCAAAAAATATTTTTTATTTTTTATATACATTTATTAAAAAATCGAAATCATTCGTATAGGTATTAATTTGATCAAAAATTCATGCGAAAAAATTTGTTGCATAATTTTTGGCACCAAAATTTTCGATTTTGAAATGCTTTTTCTCATATTTCTTTAAAAAAAATTTTTGTTATTTTTAGCAGGAAAAATCATAGAAATGTTCTTCTAATTTCAAAACCTCAACTTTGTGAATGAATAACTCACCAGATATGAAAAAATTTAAATTTTTTTTTATTTAAATTTTATAATACAAACCATTAATTTTGAAATAAGTCCATGTCCTTCAAAGTGCATTTCACCTTAAATTCGTTTTGATATGTTTTTTTTTCAAAAAACATTATATATTTGATAGATCTTTAAAACAATACCCCTCCCTGTAATTTTTTATCAATTTTGTTCTAATTCAAAATTTGTATAATTACCTCTCATAAATATGGATTAATGTAAAAATGTATGAAGAGATAATAATGATGCAAAATATTTTTTGTTTTTAAATTTGAAAATTGATCAAGGGGGTACCCTTGTGAAAAGTGAATAATCGTCATTTTAACTTTTGTGCTTAACATCTGGTTTTTAACACAATATTTATTAAAGCACATTAATGAAGGGTGAAATTAAAAATTTTGAATTAAAAAATAATTATTAAAAATTGCACTGAGTGGTACTTTTTTAAAGATCTATCAAAAATATAATGTTTTTTTAAGAAAACCATATCAGAACAAATTGAAGGCGAAACGCACTTTGAAGGACGTGGACTTATTTAAAAATTTAGTGTTATTTATTATAAAATTTATATATAAAAAATATTTTCATATCTGTTGAGTTATTCATTCACAAAGTTGAGGTTTTGAAATTAGAAGAAGATTTTTATAATGTTTCTTGCTAAAAATCATTCATTTTTTTTTAAAGAAATATGAGAAAATGTATTCCATTTCTTTTGAATATCGTAAAAATGTCCATATGTGGTACTTTGGATGATTAAAACTATTGTCTAATGGTGCGATGAGACTAACAAGAAAAAAGCATACATTTTGTATGGAAGCCCTATGAAATGTCAACTTTTCCGATAAAATATTTAAACATGAGAATAGGCCATAAAAAAAATAAAATTTTTGATACCCATATTGGGTACTTTTAATGTAATGAAATTTTTTCTTTAAGGAAAATAAATGCATTTCAAGAAAACAAAAATTTTATTCTAAACAGTAACAAATTGAAAAAAACAAGAAAAGGTAAGTTTACGAATTGTCTTAAATCCAACATAAATTAATATGAAATAATTGAGTCAACATACTTCTTTGATATCGACTAAATATTACTAAAAATTTTTATGAAAAATTGATGCCATCGTGTGTGGTTTTGCAAGAGCTTTTGTTTGGTACCAAATTTGTAAATGTTGCCATGGAAAATAGCGAAATTATAGCAAAAAGACGAAATCTGATTTTTGAACGCGAGTTTGAAACCCTTAACCATCGAGTGAGCACGTATAAAAAAATACGTCGACCTTAGATTTTTGTCTTCGATCACATATCCGAAAATCATTCAAATCGGAGACTGTCACCTGGGGACCTTTCCTTGTTAGTCAAAAATGGTCTCATTGTGGCAGATTCCACCAGTTTTATGCAGTTTTTCGTTAGTTTTGAGACTATGAATATGAAAAAATTTTTATCAAACACATTTTTTTTCAAAGAAATCAGAAAAACATGTTATACATATAAAAAAAAAACTCGCGTGTAGCAACGTACACGTGCCAGAAGTGAAACTTCTTTAACAGTAAGTAGAGAGAGGAAGTATCTGAAAAGAACTTCAATCAATACGAAATGGAATAATAATCTGTTGATTCAAAATTTATATCCAGGGACCGTACCGGCTATGGTTTTTATCGAAAGTGTCACATATTAACTGTTATCTGTTAAGTTTTATTTTTTTCGACAAAAATCAAAGTTATTTTGTGCCTTTTAGTTTTTTGTGCAAAAATAACAGTTACTTTTAACTTTTATTTTATCAGTCAAAAATAACAGTTATTTTTTTTTCCGTTTATTTTTATGGTTAAAATATCAGATAATTTATATATTTTCAAAAGCCATTTAACCGACTAAAAATCTTTTGATACCATTATTTTCATCTCAGCGGTGAGACATTTTACACATGGTGTCAACAGTTCAATCTGTCAAGCAGCCTTTACAAAAACTACAAATATTTTTGAACTAAAAAATTAAAGTCATAAAATAACTGCTTTTTTTTGATCGATAAAATAAAATTCAAAAGTAACCTTTATATTCTCCCGAAAAAATACAAGGCAAAAAATAATAACAGTTAAATTTTAACTTTTTAAGAATCAGTCTAAAATTTAAAAGGCACTTAATATTCGTGAGGCTGAGGACATTTGTAACGTAATGGTATATTTCAAAAAGTCTTTCAACAATTTTTTCATTTGAAAATTGTAAAATAACAGTTATTTTCGTTGGTGATTTAGTTGCTTTTATATACACGAACGCGTTCTGCTCCTGTTTTAGCTATTTTTCTTAGCCTTGAGACTTTTTTGGCATGGCAAAAACTATTGTGGTGACCGTGGCATGCAGGTTAAGTGTGTGGCTTAGCATGCTCGGAGCCCGGGTTCGATCCCTACTCGCGGCGAAAAGTTTCTTTCAATAAAAAATTTTTCTAATCGGTCACCACCTCTCTGCAGACAATGGAAAACCTCAGAGAGTAAGTAATGCCATGTAAAGCTTCTTGAGAACATGAACTTTAGCCGTTCGGAGTCGGCATAAAACATGTAGGTCCAGTTCTCGGTCAATTGTGTGCAAACATTTAATAACACACACAACACAATTGATCATAAGAAGCTCGGTCAAAGTCCTTTCAAGGGCTGAAACGGCCAATTTGTTTTGTTTTAAAAACTATTCTCGGCAGTCTTAAATATTGCACTTTTAACACTTTTTGCTTTAAATATTATATTGAATTAACTGTTTTGCATGTTGTCAATCATCTGTCAAGTTTTTGATAACAACCAAATTTAGCTCATTATGCAGCGAACAGGCAGTTCATTTTTTCCCATTATATGTGCCTAAATATTTTTGTTTGAAGCGTAAAGAAATAAATTTTCCGTGCATACTTTTAGAATGAAAATTAATGTTACGGACGGAATGTTACGCGTACAATATTTATTACATTTTGTTTGCCTTTTCATCATAACATATGTGGCGTAAATGTAGAGCTTCCGACTATCAACATTGGTGGTCACGGTTCAATTCTCGCTAGCGGCTATCATTTTGTGAAAATTTTCATATGCATTGAAAACGTTAGCCTAGCATCACGAATAAGAGACCTCGAAATTTCACTCACCGCCAAAGAAGTTTCACTTCAAAAACAATTTTCTATGAAATAATTTGTCTTGATATATACATATATGAAAATTTAATTTAAAAAATACAATTATGATTTTTTTTCACTTCATGATCTATGGAATCCATGAAAGTTCCAATGACCCACCTGAGACCTGATATAATCATATTGTTTCCAACTAGCTATAGAATCATCCAAGTATTTCCAAATGCTCCATGATGAAAGTTCTATCGTAACGTACTTCTGGTATAAAATTAGCAAAAAATAAGTATTGTCAAAAAAAAAAAAAAAAAAAATGGAAAGATAAAAGGTTAGTACTGTACGAAATTTCAGAAGTAATTTATTTCAATGGTTCTTTATGTCATGTGTTTCGAATATGTTTCGTCAACTCATATTTCGTCTATATATGACTCATTTATGACTATAGAGATGTCAGTATCTATGCTTAACGAGTTTGAGTGCGAAAATTTCGACCTCTTTGTTGTAGCTGGTGTCCATCAGCGCAATATTGCCGAGTCAGTGCTGTCGTCAGAAATTTGCATTTCATACCATGTCAAGGTCTCAAAAAAGTTCGTAAAATTCGAATTTGAAAAGCTTTCCAGAAAAAGTTGCCAACACCATATTGCTGCCCCAAAGATAACTCACTTCGGGGCCCAGTAATATATAGCTATAATATATATAGCCTTGGTCTTGCCCAATCCATGCCAAGCTTTATGGAAGTCAAGTCATTTATGGCAATTGATAAGAGTTAAGTAGTATCTACTTGTAACTAACCATATGATAAACTATCGTAATTTTGTATGCAACCTTTACAAAATCAAATACTTTATTGTAATATATTTGTTTTAAACTTTGAAATTTATACTTAAAACAAAGTTAATATAACCCGACCTCTTCAGGTTTTGGGTCTGAAGAGTTGAACATGATGTTTAATTAATACTCATGAATTAATGTTCAACTCTCACATGCGTTTCAGAAATTCTTTAAACAATCTTAAAAAGAAAAATAGCACAAAATTGTGCTTTTTACAGGAAACAGCTGAATTTTTCATAAAGAACAGCCTCCCAGTTTTTCGTAGTGAACATATTTGCTCAAAAAATCTTTGAGCTCTCACCCACACATGTCTCGCTAGGCTCTCATCCCTACTGTTACCAAGTTGCGCTCTTTGGGCCAACACATGTGTCAAACTTTGACAGCGCTATTTAAGGCTGTTTGTCAGACAATGAAGACTGGCTTGTCTTGGCCTCAGAAATTGTTGTCAGTGCGTTTATTTAGGCGCCATCGAAAAAGTCTCCAAATCGTGCTCTTTTCTTGGTTTTCTTATGCAAGTTGTTTGTATTTTGCAGGCGTGCTCGCAGCTGAGTCAGTTTGGCTTTGATGTGCTATGCTATGCTATGCGTGTGTGTGTGTGTATGTGTGCTTATATCACAAACGTCAAGCGGTCATTCATTATGTTGCTGTCTTCTGTGGGGGTTGATTTGCTGTTCTTAACATGTTGCTGCAACACCATCAACAGCCTGCCAATCAGCCAGCAGCATGTTGCCAATGTTGCTTTATGGCCTAGAATGCCGCGTGTAGACTTTGCTCTGCGACCGCCAAGTTTTTTGGCCAACTCTGCCGCCATGATTTTCAGCGACACATGGACTTTAGTTTACATTCAGACGTCGTGCGGTGAACAGCGTGTATCGCATACGTGCGTATTAAAATAACGCAAAAATTAACTTCAAACAATATCAAGAAGTTTTGCCAGCCTAAAGTAGAAGAAGTAAAAGAACTTTAAGTTTTTGTTATAAAAACAAAAAATCTCGTGGGTGTTTTGAATTATAACATATGTATATTTAAAAGTGAATTTATTTTTTTTAAATTAAAAAAAATTTTTATATACTTAAATAAAAATAAAAAAAATACTAAAAGCTAAGAAATTATGTTGCTTTGCTAAAATTTTATAGTTATAAAAATGTTGGCATTTCTAAAATAAGCGCAAAGCTTTTGTAATGCTCAAAAAATGTGTGCGACACTGAGTCGATTTCGGCTGCCTGTTCAAAAATAAAAAAAAAATAAAAACTTAGGTCCGACGACCTTAGACTGTGTGCGTGTATTTTGAAAGCAATAAAAACAAAAATTTAAAAAAGAATTATAAATACATATAAATAAAGCGGCGGGGTAGAAACAATAACAAAAATAAGAAAATAAATTAAAATTGTGCCAAGAAAATAAAATTGTTTTAAACATACAGCATTTGAATTGAAAAAAAAAGCTTATTTTTAACCATTAAAATGTGTCACAGCACAGCGAAACATGTGCGCTAAACACGGTGAATTCTGAGCGAAATAATAATATTAAAAAAAATAAAAATTAAATGTATACAATATGAAAAGCGAAAAAGCAAACAAATAAACAAATATTTAGAAAAATTATATATATATAAAAATTTTCGAGCGTTGTTGTTGCATTGCGTTGCGTTGATTTTGCTTTGTATTTTATAGTTTTTTTTTTATTTAATGTGATTGTATTGCTGCCGGATATTAAACACAAAAAACTATTTTCAAAATTTTGCCGACACGAATGGGCGTTGGTACGAATTAATTTTATGAAATAGCAAAAAAAGATAAATTTATGAAATTAAAAAAAAAAAAAAAATGAACAACTGGAAATGTACAAAGTTTTGGAGAATATATTTTTGTATTGTTTTCTTTATTCTTCAAAAGGAGCTCTTTATGCATTCTTATGAAAATGTAAGCAAAAATATTTTAATATAATATAACTTTTAATATAGAGTTTCTGCTATGATTTAAAATTTTTTTTAGTAAATTTTTCAATACAATTTTTTTATAATAGCAGATGTTCAAACTTTGCTTATTTCATATATAAGTGTCTGCCAATGTTTCTAAGTCATACGCTAAAAACTGAATAAAATTCACAAAATATCTGTGTATCGTAGTACACAGATATTCTTTGTGCAGCAATTAGAAGTACAAAAAAAGTGCCGATAAATCGATATGAGCAAAAGTAGTTCTTGAAAAAAAAAATAAATAATACAGAAAACATCTTTCTTATAGTCTCTTCAAAGAGAAGAGACCCATGCAATCTATCCAAAAAAAAAAATTTTAAAATAACAACATTACAAACACGCTTTCTGGTACCGTACAACTTTGAAGTGTTTTTTTATACTTTTTTTAATAAATTAAATTTTTTTAAATTAACACATCTTTTGCCAAATAAGCTTCTTATCGACAGATAAAATTACTCAAATTTTCAAAGACAAGCTTTAACTTGACTAAAATATTATATAAAAATTATTATTTTTTTAAGATTTTTATGCATCTAAACATAATATTCCATTCGTAATTATGTTCATGTTTTTTATTTGAAGTCGTTATATTTGCAATATTTTCTCAATATATACAATGTTTCTTCAATATAATTTTTGACTCGACGGTGTGCTGGACTGCCAGCTCAATGGTTCCAGGCTAAAATCATAGCCAGACAATGATTGCTTTAAACTTTCTGCTACTCTTGGCTCATTCCACAGAAATGAGGAACGGAAACATGAATTGTAAAATGCATGTATTTGAAGTAATTTTTGGTTTTCGAATTGAAGTGGAATCTTAAGTTAGTCCTGCTGCAAAAATATTTTTAAATTAAATGCTTTTTTATATTATTTTGACAATTTAACTAAACAAACTCCGAGTTGAAAAAATTTTTAAATATTTTAATTTAATTTAAACTTTGAAATCAGTCATCTTTTGATACAACTTTAAAAAAAATAAGGTCAGTAATATTAAAAAACATATTAATGTTGTGTTAGAATAGTTTGTAATAATGATTGGTAACTGCGTTTTCAAAGTACAAAATATGTAAACTGAGTGTTTTTTCTGTGTCACACCCGTCCCAAAAAAGGCTATAGTTTTCCTAAGAAGCAACATGGGCTTATGATAAGAATGAAACTTTCCTAAAGTAAGGATGTTGATGTTTTACATAAATTTGTTAACTTTTTTCATTCAATAAATTATTTTTATCCTTCATTTCAGTTACAAGAAGTTGGTCACACCCGGAACGGTTTTAAAATTTTTTTTCTAATAATGAAATTTTTGCAAGTATATGAATAAATTCTTTGATAAAAACAAGTTTTGTAAATTCATGTATAGTAAAATCAATTGTATAGGTATTAATTTGATCAAAAATTCATGCGAAAAATTTTTGCAAAAAATATTTTTTTTTTATATATGTTAAAAAATTGAAATTATTTGTACAGGTATTAATTTGATAAAAAATTCATGCAAAAAAATTTTTTGCAAAAAAATTTTTTTTTTTTTTTTTAAATTTATACATTAATTAAAAACATACTGTTTTGATTTAAGTGTCAAAAATATGTGAAAGTTATTATATCCATTAATTTCTTATATATAATTCCCACATCATTCGCACTCGTCACACCCTGGACAATCTTATGTCACACCCGTCCCATTTAAAAGTTTAAAAAAGAATGGTTATCGCCATATTTTCAAAATATTTTTCACTGGTATTCAACAGAAAATATATTCAATTTGAATATTTGCAAGTCAAAAATGGTCTCACTGTTTCAGATGGACTGAATTTCAATGTTAAACTCAGAATTTTTAGTTTTTAAACTTGTGCTCGTCACACCCGTCCCAGGTGTTTAAGCGAATGTAACTATTAAACTAGCATAAATAATTGCATTATGTTTTAGCATTTTGAAACCTTGGGGCATCTTCTTAAATACCCTTTAGTAAATTGCTAAAATTTTAACCGGTTAATACCATTTTCAGCACGATAAAGTAGTCAAAACGTCACACTCGTCTGTATGGAATGAGCCTCTTTTCGTATTTATAATCAAGTTATTTTAAAAATTCATGAATTTCATATCGATTTGGGAAGTTGTGGTTGATGGCAGAAAAGTTTTTGGAAGATAGTACTGTTCAAGGTAGAACATAAAATTCGCGGCAGAGAAAACAGACGTTTTTTTAAAAATTCATAACTCATCCAAAAACAAACATTTTCTAAAATGTACACTCAGAAAAATATCAACTGTAATATTAACAGTCGGCCACTGTTATTTAAAAACACTGTTCGATTGAATGATTTGCGTTTAAGTAAACAATTTTCTTTGTTGAATGAACGTTTCAAAGTATTTTTGTGCTGTTAAAATCATCTGTTGAAATATTTTTGTGCTTATATTGATTTGTCAATTTTTTCTAAGGAATTTTTTTTTTATATGTGTTTTGCTATATTTATATTATCGTTGCCAGTAGCTCAGTGGATGTGCACTAGACTGTCATGCGGGAGACGTGGGTTCGAACCCTAGCTATGTAAGTATCAAAAATTGTAATTTAATAATTGAAATAATAATAATTCTGTTTCATTAATTTTTTGGTCAAAAATAACCTTCAAAATATATTGCTTACAATCTTGCAAAAAAAAAAAAAAATTTCATTTTTTATTCAAAAAAATATTTTAAATAAAAAAAAAATTTTTTATTGGCCTTGCCGGATTTGAACCGTGGACACTTGAGTACTAGACGCACACGTTAGCACACTCGGCCATACATGAACTTTCAAAGCAGTGATCAAATTTCAATAAATAAGTTTTTATACGGGTTTCGTGTTCCATAAACCAACAGTCAACCGACTGTTGATTTGAAAGTTTATTTGTTGGATGGTATTTAACAGTGAAATCTGTTATTTCAACCCATGATTTCTTTGATAAAACAGCATTTTTTCCCTGAGTGTATTGTAGAGAATTGAACAAATTTCAAGAAAAAAATGCAAAAAAATATATTTTTCACTCCAACATGGTTTCCAAACTGGCGGCAGAAAAAAAAAAACGGGGCCTCGTGGTTGCAGCGCTGGGAGTCGGAAAAATTTTCCGATCTTAGAAAAAAATTTAATTTTTCAAAACTTTACAAAATTGGTTAGCGTCTGACAGGAGTTTTTTTTTAATTTTTTTTTTCAATTTTTGGTTATGTTCCAAATTTGAAAGTGTGTTTTTTCGAAAAAAATATTGACTTCAAAAATTCATAAAAAATCGAAAAAAAAAATTAAAAAAAGCTCGTGTCATACGATAGCGAATCAAGTTTAAAAAAATACAAAACAAAAATTTTAGTCAAACAATGAACCCGCTAGTGCCGCAACCAGTAAGAAAAACATGGTTTCGAGATAAACGCGTTCAAAGTTTGTGAACAAAGAAAAATGCAAGGAAACATGCAACTTTTGAACCCGTAGGAATTTTTCCATGAAATTTTTTTTTCTTAGAATTTTAAGCATATTTACTAAAATACATCGATTTAAAAACAAAACAGCCAACGTCATGTCCCCCCTTAATAACTTTAATTGACTGAGGTAGAGTCATAAAATTATTTTATTATTACTTGAAATATTCGTTGAAGAAAATTAAATGAAACAAACTTTAAGTGAGAAATAATATTTTGTAACAAAGCCCGATCAATATGAAATTTGGTCGGAAGCAACCTCTTGAGTTGGTCAAATTTGAGTTTTTCTCATAAATAAAAAATTGCTCAAAAATTTTAATTTTATGCATTCATCAACTAACAAATTTGTAAAAAATGTGACTTGAATTCAAAACTAAGACTTTCCTTGTCAACATCTGAGTCACATTATAACGATTTTGCAATTTTTTTCAATTTTTTCTAAAAGTTTGGTAAATTTACTCTCAAATGTCATAACAATTACTGTAAAGCTCTAACCAAAAGTATTTTGAATGAATTTTCTTAATATTGTAGTTAGTTAGCTATTTAGCGTGTATTTCAATCAAATTCCAAGAGAGCGAAAAAAATGTCTCAAATTGCATGTTCTGAATTGGCAAGCAAATATCTCTGCCAATTTTGATTGGATTTCATAAATTTCTTTTTTGTATTTAAGTTTTTTAAATTAATTTTAGAAATTTTTCAAAATCTTGACCGTTACTTTTTTGTTTATATATAAATTCTTTCCTTGAAAAAGGAATCACAAAATTTTATGTTTTCTCACAACAAAATGTAAAAATGAGTTTTGTTGTAAGAAGAGAAAAACTCAAATTTGCATTTTTTATTTTCTTTTAACTTCTATGGTGCATTAAAGGTAAATTTATTTTGAAGCATGAAGACAAAAAAAAATTTTTTCAAAAATTTAGCGCTCCTGATAATTGTGCGCCTAGGTAACGATATAGAAAAAAACATTAAAAAACTATTGCTTAGAGAAGACAGACATTTCAACAAAACCACTAAAATATTTCAAGAGATGATAAATTTCTTAAATTCTAGAGATTTTCCAGCCGCGAAAAAAATATTTTGAAATAACATACATGGAAAGATTAAAAGATATAGATAGGGTTGACACATACCGTGAAATTCTGAACAATTTCTAATTTTGAAGGCCAATATTTTAAAAATAATAAAAGATAATGTTTTTATAGAAGTAAACAGATATGGTAAGGCCTAATATTGATTATTCAATTCCTTTAAAGGCAATTTAAATTGACGGATGCCCCAAGAAGATATAGAAAAAACGGATGCCCCAATTAATAGAAAAATATCCATTTGAAAAAAATGTCCATTATTTCTGATAGAAAATAATGGACTACGGATTTTAAATAAGCATCCAAAAATACATATGAAACCTACCTCAGGTTTTTCTGGTTTAAAGCCATGTAAATCTGTGAAGTTAGTCTTAATTTTGAAATAAACATTTTTTGTTTTTGATTGATAGAATAAGTTTAGGGGAAAATATACATACATAAGACTTGATCAAATTTTTTCATAAGATCTGAGAATTGCATGGCTTTTAGTTAAAATGAAGCCAATTTTTTAAAAAAGACAGAGAGTAATAATTGGAAATTTTATGACTGCCATGTCTAAAACCTATATATTTTCTGATTCCATGATTAAGCAGAAACTTTATCATAATTTCGGCTTAAAATTTAAATCTTTCAAAATTTATAAGATTGCAATGGTACTATTGTTCAAGAGAATTGAAATAAAACTAAATTCATTTGTAATGAATTCGCATTAGGAATGAAAAATATAAACTGAGCCATAATTTTGCATAAATCTGACATATCTTGAATAAGATATTAGTGCCGAAACTTTATTTAGTAGAAATTTTAAAGAATGGTCATCACAAGCCTGGAATTCAAGATAAGAAAAAAAATCAAATTTTTATAATTATTCATCAATTTGATGCTTTAATTGTAGATTAATAAAGAAGTCATTTTTTGAAATCCTTTTAACAAACAAATAAATATTTAAAAAATGCAATTAACTTTTTATGCTTTTAACTAAAAACTATAAATAAGAAAACTTTAACAGAACATTAAAGAAAGTAACAAATTATTGTTTTCCTTAAAACTGAAATTCTGGATGATAGTTCATTGGTCAAAACATGGCTGTTGAATCTTCCTTGGAAATCTTATTTTTAAAATACAGTGAATTTTTACTCAATCAGATGATAATTGAAAGGGTTAGCTAGGATTGTTAAGTCCTTTTTCAAAAAACTCAAATCTATTTTTACTTAAATTTTACATTTTCAAATTTAAAAAATGTCATTTGAGCATTTATTTAAACTGCGAAGTTGAAACTTTTTACCAACGATAAATCTTAATAAAAATTAAGAAAATCTGTAAATATCTGGGATCGATTTTTTTTGTACCGATTTTTGAAAACATTCAGGAAACACGACACTCTTGAATATTTAGTTTTTTTTTTTAAGTTACTATGAAAACAAAGATATTTGGTTACTTAGTTTTACATTAACATTTCTTTCTAGATTCTTAAATTATACAAAAAACAACATTTTTTTGGACTCTTCCGGAAGGTGTGTTTTGGTTACTGAAGGTTTCTGAAACAAATTTTTTTTTTTTTTAGACTGAACCAACGCTCAGGGGATGCCCCCTATAAATGCGAAAGCATTGTGTTAATTCGGAAGAAGGGTGATAGTTTAGTGGGAGGGTGGGAAAGTAGAGTAGTGTCGGTGAAGATTTGATTTAAATTTGCACAGCTCGTAATTGTCAGGGAAAACGCTCGCAGGAAGATTATTCCACAATTTTACTGAGCGATTGAAGAACGAATTGTCTCGGTAATGCGATGTTCTATTGGGCAACGAAACAATGGTATAAGGATGGGCTTGAAGAGCTGCCCGAGTAGACCTAGAAAACACACGAGCTGGTGGCGTCAGGTCATGAATTTCCCTTGAACACTTTCCATGGTAGTACCTATACAGAAGGCTCAGGCAACCAACATTGCGTCGATGTCCAAGAGAGTTGAGAGAGGAAGAAATAGTTTCATCCCCTATCAGATATATCGCACGACGTTGAATTCGGTCCAGGAGTTCCAAATATGATCTTGAAGCCCCTGCCCAAATGTGCGAATTGTACTCCATTTTCGGCCTAATATATGAAGTGTAGATCATGCGAAGATCAGTTGGAGTGAAGTATTTCTTGCATCGTTTTTAAAAACCAAGGCACTTGGCCGCTTCTTTCGACACATCGAATATATGATCATTCCAACGAAGATCAGATTGGATCGATATGCCCAGAACGTCAAGAGCTGCTGACTCCACAAGATTCACACCGTTCATATTAAGGGGAGCTAAGGAGCAATCCACTCGCTTGTGACTTAACAGGCTACACTGGGTCTTACTTGCATTAAACTCTACTTTATTGGCAAGACCCCACTCCGAGATTTTTTTTAAGTCATTAAGGAGTGTGTCATTCATAATTTGCCTCTTTTTCCCAATTTCCAAAGAGCTCGGGCGTGTTTTGAACGAATAAGAATGACATATGCTGCTGTCGTCTGCAAACGAGTGGATTGGGTTGTGAGTCAACGACAGAAGGTCGTTGATAAAAACCAAAAACAAAGAAGGTGATAAAACTGAACCCTGCGGTACTCCTGTATCGATGGAGCGTTCGCTGTATGAAATGCCATCAATAACGACACGTATAGATCTGTCTTTCAGAAAACACGTGATCCACTGAGCAAAGTTTTCACCGATACCATATGCGATTAGTTTTGACACGAGCGCTTTATGCCACACTCGGTCAAACGCCTTAGAAATATCCAGAGCAACAACTTTACTCTCACCAAATAAGTGAACGCATTGATTCCATTTTCCAGTGAGGTATGCCATCATGTCACCAGTAGAGCGTGTCCTGCGGAAACCATACTGACGGTCACTAAGCAAATTGTTGTGCTCCAGATAGTTCATGAGGTTGAAATTTATTACGCTCTCCATAACTTTGGAGAGCGTAGAGCATATCGCTATGGGTCGGTAGTTTGCATGGTTCGTGGCATCGCCCTTTTTTGGTACTGGCTGGACATTTGCGATCTTCCAACAAGATGGAAATACTCCTGTCCTGTAGGAGATTTTGAAAAGGTTTCGCAAAGGTCGAGCCAGGGTAGAAGCACACGCTTTTAGCACAAGTGGTGGTATGCCATCAGGCCCCGAGGTTTTTTTATATTGAGATTTGCAAGGACCCGTTTTACTGCTCTTGTTCGAAAATAAATCTCCTGCATTGTAGAAGATTTTCTTTCAATAAAGGGCAGTGTCTGACTGCTAGCCGGGAAAGTGGAGTTCAGTGCAAACAAACCAGCCAACAGGTTTGCCTTATCAGCCGAGTCAGTGAAGATTTGGTCATCTTTTAAAAGAGTTGGAATCGACGAAGATGTCTGATTCTATACCTTTTTAACAAAAGACCAAAAGTTTTTACTCCCTTTTGGGCAGAGAAGAACCTGTTCTCTTATGCGGGTTTCATGAATAAATTTTTCCCGTTCTAAAACTTTATTACAGCAATTGCTAGCCTCAATGCGAAGCCTTTTAGAATCAGAATTTTTGTTCAAACGCCAATTCTGAAAGGCTTCCTCTTTGGACCTGACTGCAATCCTGCAAGTCTCATTAAACCAGGAGTGGTCTTTTCGTTAAATGCTTCTAATCTTATTGGGTATAAAAGACCGCATACCCAATAAAATAATCTCTTGTACCATTATAGCCGCGGCATTCACACTTCTGTCAGCGAAACACAATTTCCAATTGAATTTGCGGTAAAAGTTATTTAGCGCAATCCAATTTGCTCTTTCATAATTTTGACAAAATCAACATTTTTTGCACCGAACAGTTAGTTCATACCATGCATAATTGGAACAAAAATAGAATTATAGCTCATATCATAATGATCTTTTGTGTGATTGTTTAGTTTCAGCTACCTAGATAAATTTAAAAATAGTTGACATCCTTGACCTGACCTTAGGGGTACGTACCTTGTATCTATATACAATTTTTAGTGATTATGTATGGAAGAGACATATAAAAATTGCTATATTTTAACAAAACTCGGTTAGAATGTTAGACCAGAGTAAGTCATAACAAGCTATAATTCTTAAGAGTTGAGCTCTGGACAAAAAATTTTATTTTTTATTAGGTCCTATTGCTATCTTAAGCAAGAGTAATACGCTTACAGATTATTTATAGCAAAACCAGTTGTCTAAAACCGGTGGTGACCGTGGCATGCAGGTAAGTGTGTGGCTTAGCATGCTCGGAGCCCGGGTTCGATCCCCAGCCGTGGCGAAAAGTTTTTTCAATTAAAAATTTTTCTGATCGGTCACCACCTCTCTGCAGACAATGGCAAACCTCAGAGAGTAAATAATGCCATGTAAAGCTTCTTGAGAACATGAGCCGTTCGGAGTCGGCATAAAACATGTAGGTCCAGTTCTCGGTCAATTGTGTGCAAAAATTTAATAACACACACAACACAATCTATCCTAAGAAGCTCGGTCAAAGTCCTTTCAAGGGCTGAAATGGCCAATTTGTTTTTTTTTTTTTTTTTTTTTTTTAGTTGTCTAAAAGTGTTCTGTTCTATTTCACATTATCTCAGAGCAGTTTAAGAGATTTGTGTTATAAAAGCATTAAAGCGAAGCCTCTGTATCTTACAATCCATTTCTTACAGACTCTTTCAAGACTTCAGCTGTCAGAGTCAAACTCTGAAGAGTTCAAGCTTTATTAATGAAGTCTTATAGACATCTCCAAGGCTTATATTGAAAGAGTCAGTACACAGAACGCGTAAAGGATCAGCGTGAGAAAACACAACGATTAACATTTTATGACGGTCGAGCTGCGTGGGTCTAAAATTAGAAGATAAGAAGTAGATAATAAAATTAGAAGATAAGAACGGTCGCATGCGATAGCAAAACATGTAGCAGGCATGCGACCAAAATATGTATGTTATAGTTAAGAAGTATTGAAGGCTTTTTGTATAAAAGGCGATGCATTTTCAAAAATAAATCAGAACTTACAACTCTCACGAATAAGTGTACAATTATTCAAACGGTCTGACTAGAAACGTATAACTTTGATTATAAGAACAACGGTCTGACTTAAGATATCTGGCTAGAAGAGAATCACTCTGATTATAAGAGCAACGGTCTGACTAGAATAGAATTACTCTGATTATAAGAGCAACGGTCTGACAAGAAGAATATCACTCTGATTAAAAGTGCAACGGCCTGACTAGAAGAGTATCACTCTAATTATAAGAGCAACGATCTGACTAGAAGAGTATCTCACTGACTATAAGAGGAATGGTCTGACTAGAAGACTAATACTCTGATTATAGGATCAACGATTTGGCTAGTGAATGTTTTTTTCAAAATGATGGAAAACAAACTACATATTACTACAAAATTTTGCTTTAACTCATCTCGTAGAATATACAAATATTATATGTGACGTACTTAAGTATATTATTTTTGTAGTAAGAACCAGGGATGATATTTTGAGTGGAATAGTACTTTTTTGAGCACTATTAACTCTACAAAAGTACCCGAGTACCTTCTTGCTGAAAAAAGTACTCTGGTATATTAAAGAATTTTACTTGAAATTTTGTCAAGAATTAAAAAAATCATTTTTGAAAATTAAGTCATAGACTTATTGCCAAAAGTCTCGCCCAGTCACGTATTATTTGCCGTTGATTTTATAAATGTTCCCAGAACAAGAACTTTTAAAAGAAAAAGCAAAAAAAATTTCATTAAAATACGCAAATTTTCGTAAGATCTTCTTCAGTACTACTATTTTAAGTACTGCATTTGTTTATTTGTAACTGCTGCAGCAGCTAATATTTTTACGAAAAACATGGTTTTTGGATGTTTTTCAAAATGGTTTAGCTCACTGGCGGCTATCGTAATAGCCAAAAACAATGTTGAGCATTCCTCAGAATCGATCAAGGTTCATTTTAAGTTGGTGGCATTTTTTGCCCCCTAGAGGTCGAGGCACCCTAATATATGTACATATTTAACGGGTTCTGAAAGAAATCCTGATTATTTATTGTTCCTTTATGTGATAAATATAAACAATTTAAAAAAGTATAGGTTTTTAAATATGTACTTATTAACATATTACTTAATAAAAAGTACCTTTAACAATAAAAAAGTACTATTTGCCTTTGTATAAAAGTACTCTCGAAAATGATCCGATATCATCACTGGTAAGAACTGTGCTCTTGTATGTAGATATTATCTCTTAAAACTGCTTTATAGTGCATTTATTGAAAATATAGTATAATTTGTTAATTGAATAAAAATTTTAATATTGTTTTTTGCGAAAGGGTCAGCTTCTTACCGAGATGCAATATTAGTATCTTACAGACATCGTTTAGAGTTAATCGTAAGTGTGTCATTCTTAATAATTGTTCTTCAAGAAGTCTTTAGGATAAAATAAATATAGCAATTGTTGCTTGGGATCTATACTAAAAATGGTTGAATTCGCTTAAACTCTAATAGTACATCCTTTGAACCTCTATAAGTTTTTTCAAATTTTGTATAGGAGGTACATCTGCTGGCCTAAAAATAAGCCCACTTGTGTTTATTAAAAACTACTCTTTTAGGCACATTTTTATTTTATTGAAAATAAATGACTGGATTTTTGTATTCTTTTTTATCTTAAATATAAACTACTTGAAATAAGCTGTGGTACTGAAACTATTTTGTTATCCACTATTACCGTCTTGTTAATGAAAAGGGGCAGATGATGTCTATTATTTTACATAATTTGTTGACTTCAAAAGTTAATATTTCAAACAAAATTACAAAAAGTAATTTTTTAAGTTAAAGTAAAGTACATATATTCCAAAAAAAAAATTCATCACTGTTGACAAAAACTCACTTTTTCAAACCAAATTAACTTGAAAAAGGGCAAATAATATTTTCGACATGATAAAAATATTATATAAAAATTCAAGAATACTTTTATTATTTGTTTTTTGACCAAACCAAATTCGACAAATGTTATATTTTGATTTTTTGAAAAGTTGTCTCTTAAACTGACTGCAAAAATTTATTTTTGTAATTTACTTTGGCACATTTATGACATGTGTTCCTGACCTTCTTTAAAATATTCAAAATATTTAAATAGAGGTATGCTTGCTCCACTTTTGCTTTGATATTGTTTACCAGCAGAGTTTCTTAACTTGTTAAACATTTTTTAAATTCTTTAACAACAACATGTAATAACATAAGCATCATTAAATGCTGCTACTTTGCCTTCTTATTCTGCTAACCTGTAGTTAAGCCAAAAATTAAGCAACAAGGCCAAACTACTTGGCTTGAAATAAATCCTTATATTATAGCTAAAAAAAAAAAACAAACAGAAAATAAAAGAACCGGAAGCGCCAGTAATGCTCCAAAGAAGCTAACTAACACTTACATAGCCGTGGACGAGTGCTTTCAATTGCCCCCCTGTACTTAACGACATGCACTGTACTTGGTATGTGAGCCGTTAAAAAACAAGAATGACAAAAACTAACAGTGCAACAATAACAACAAACAACAACAAACAACAACATACAGCAACAATAACAAGAACGTAACAACACTAAAGACAACATAAAAATGCTGCAACGCAACAGTGGTTTTTATTTTGGGCCATTTTGCTGTTACCAACGTTGTTGTTATTGTTTCTAAGAAGCCATGCTAAAGCATGTCCTTAAACTATAAGCACTACAGTAACAGCAACAACAACAACAAGCTGCTTGCAGCTGTAGACTTCAAGCATATGCAGAAGAACAGTAGAACTAGCAACAAAATAAGGGCCAAAAGAAAACCAACGTTTAACATTGAAAGATAAAATGACGAAATTTAAATTGCGAATTATATGCTTCAGTGAGCAGTAAACAGTGAACAGCCGTTAAAAAGACGTTACAAGGAATATGTTTGAAAAAAAAAAACCAAAATACGTTAAAGTAAAGGAAGTTAAGAACAATGACACCGAGACAGATAGAGATTGTTAAGGAAATGAGCAAAATTTTGCAAACACATAACAGCTGTAAAAAAATTTAAATTTAAATATTAAAAAAAAAAAAATGTTGTGCAAAAGGTATACAAAAACAAAAAAAAAAAATATAAAAAAAAAAACAAAATAAAAAACACAAAATGCAATACAGAAATACATATTAGAAAATAATTAAAGGAAAAAGTTTTTAAAACAAATAAATAAAATTATGTAAAAAATTCGTCAAAAAAATGAGTAGAAAGAAAAAAATATATTTAATATTCTTGTATATAATGTGTGCATTAGAGTGCGTCGCAAAAAAAAAAGTTTGAAAAACCACCCCCTATTTTAAAGTTGACCTCGAGAAGATTCCGAAAACAAAAAAATATTTTTTTTGGACCACCGGAAAAACAGCCAAAATGGTCTTTTTTGCATCACTGAAGCATTACAATTCAGATAAAAAAATTAAAAAATTATATGTCGTTGAAAAGGGCTTTACGAGCACTACAATGTCTTTTTAGAACATTTTTACTTCTGAGGTCATATTCAACTAGTAAGCCCCATTAGCCCGATTTATCCCCCTTAATTTGTTTTTTTTTTTCTCATAAGATTAAATTCCTTCAAATGTGTTTGATTTGTATTCAAAAAATTATTTATTAAGTTTCTTTTACAATTTTGTTTATGTCATGTAATTGTTCGTTGACTAAACTTAAAGTAAATTTTTTATAAAAAAAAGGATTATATCAAATTTTTTAACTATTATAACTTCTTTGTTTTTAAACTTAATAAGTAATTTTTTGAACACAAATTAAACAAATTTGAAGGAGTTTAATTATATGGGAAAAAAAAAGAAATTAAAGAGGGATAAATCGGGCTAATGGGGCTTACTAGTTGAATATGACCTCAAAAATAAAAATGTGATTTGAACACATTATAGCGCTTGTAAAGCCCTTTTCAACGACACATTTTTCAGATCTGACATGTAATGCTTAAGTTATGCAAATAAGACCATTTTGGCTGTTTTTCCGTTGGTCCAAAAAAAAAAATTTTTTTGTTTTCGGAATCCTCTCGAGGTTAACTTTAAAATAGAGGGTGGTTTTTTCAAACTTTTTTTTTTTTGTATGGAGGCCGACCCACTCTAGTGAGCATATAAACATGAAAAATAATTATTAAAATAATATTAATTTCAATTAACATATTATTTTTAACAAAAAAATTATAAACACAAAAAATATTTTTAAGAATTTTATAAAAAAAAGAAGTTAACTAAAATAAACAAAAAAAAAAAAACAAATTGGCCATTTCAGCCCTTGAAAGGCCTTTGACCGAGCTTCTTATGATCAATTGTGTTGTGTATGTTATTAAATGTTTACACTAAATTGACCGAGAACTGGACCTACATGTTTTATGCCGACTCCGAACAACTAAAGTTCATGTTCTCAAGAAGCTTTACATGGCATTATTTACTCTCTGAGGTTTGCCGTTGTCTGCAGAGAGGTGGTGACCGATCAGAAAAATTTTTATTGAAAAAAACTTTTCGCCGCGGCAGGGGATCGAACCCGGGCTCTCGAGCATCCTAAGCCACACACTTAACCTGCATGCCACGGTCACCACTAGAACTAAAATAAACATTTTGTTTAATTTCACCTTCTATTTATTTAAAAAAATTTTTATTCATTATTCTTTCTTTTATTAACTTAACTGTAAGGTTTTTTTAATTTATTTTGTAGCATATATCAACTTTTTTTTATTATTTTTCAAGTTTAAAAATACACATTTATATTAAATTATAAATTTGAATGCTTGAAAATATGTTAAAAAAAATTGTTTGTAGAGAAAGCAACTTAGAAGAATAAGCAAATTAAAAAACTAGCATAGCTATTCACAAAAGTTTCAAAGTAAAGCATTATCAAAGGAAAAAATTATTTAAAAAAAAAAATTGCATGAAAATATATATGTACAAAAGATATTTAAGAATTGTATAATATAATATAAAATCATATGCAAATTTTGTATTCTTTTACTTTCAACTACTATTTGATGAAATGTTTTTTGATAATTTTATCCTTTATTGACTTTTGCTTTAATTTTTTTTCGCATTTTTATAATTGTTTTTTTTTTGAGAACTCATTTCGTTTCATTTTTCTTTTGAAAAATGTTGTTACTTTATTTTATCAACCTTTGACTTTGTTTGTGGTTTTTTTGTACGTTGTTCAGGCCTTAGGTCCGTTTATTTTCATATAAAAATATCAGTTTTTTTTATAAACTAATTTAATTTTATATTTTAACCAGGATTAAATTCAAAAATATTATTTTAGTTTACATTTAGACAAAAATTTTTAAACACTTTTACAAACAATTAGAACATAGAATATAAACATGAATAAACGAAACATTTAAACACCGTTGACAGTCTACAAGCCTGAAATTCAAAAATGTTTCATTTTTCTTTTAAATTTTTTTCATTTATATATTAAAATAAAATTAAAAAATTATAAAAAAAAATGATAGAGACACAAACTTAGTAGAATGGAATTGAATTTTAAAAATAACATCACCTTCACACATATATCAATAAATATTCAAACGAAAAAAATAACTTTAGAAAAATACTGCAAGGGTGGAAAAAATCTTATAAAAATTTTAAAATTTTAAAATTCTATCAAAAGAGTACAAAAAAAACAAAAAATACAAAAAATGTATTTTTAAAAACTTACAAATTTTATTAAATGATTAACAACTAATTTCTATTTTTTTTAGAATTTTCAAATAAAAGTACAAAAAAATTATTTCTTACTTCTTTAGACAAAATAGTATGAAAAGAAAAGATTACAAGAAAAACATATTTTACAAATTTTTTATTTGAAATGTTGCAAGAGAAATGTTGCGAGTATTTTTCGCTGCGGAACAGAGTACAACTTTGACAAACATGTTGTCAACATTTTTACGGATATTTCACAGCTATTGTTTTTTTGTATGGAAATTTGAGTAAAATTTCACAAAAAACTAAACAGAGTACTAAGATTTATAGAGAAAAATTTATTGAAAATGAAATTTTTTTTTCTTTATTTTGAAACTTCGACCAGTTTTCTGTTTGCCTATTTATAATTATATAAAATAAGTGCGATGGTTCGAAATAAGTTCGAAAAGCTATAACTTTTATTTGATTGGAGGGGTATAAAGCTAGTTCCTTCACTGAAATTATTTTTGAGTTTTATCATTAAAAAAAAAAAGAAAAAACATTTTAAAAAAAATTGAATTTTGTCAAAAAAGTCATAGTGTAGCCTTGATTTTTTGGTATATTAATTTAGGATCAAGACAAAATAAATTCACCTTAAATGCGCTTTGAAAGAGCATCAAAAGTGCAAATTTGAGTTTTTAATTTTTTTTTTACAACAAAAATTATTTTTGCCCCATCCCATATTTTGAGAAAAAATCAAAATTTGTGGTTTTTTTTAAAAGAAATAATTTAATTATAAGCAAAAATATAACGGAAATATTTTTATAAATTTTATGTAAGTTAACTATTTAAGTTAAAAAAAAAAATCTATTCAGAAATGGCGGAGATATTGGCTTCTCAATTTAGAGTTTAAAATTTGAGATATTTTTTTTCTCTCTCTTGGCATTTGGTTGAAATACACGCTTAATAGCTTACGACAATATTAAGAAAATTCAGAAAAAAATACTTTTTGTTAGAACTTCAATTATTGTTGGAACAGTTGATCATAAGAAACTCGGTCAAAGTCCTTTCAAGAAATGGCCAATTTTTTTTTTGTTTTTTTTTTTTGTTGTTAGAACTTCAAAATGATTTTTTATCATATTTGAAAGAAAATTTAACAAAATTGTTGAAGTTCGATTGAAGTTCGATGAAAACATTGACATGGAAATCGAATTTTTTTAACTCAAAATGCATTTTTTTAAAAACTTGACACTTGCTGACTGCATAAAGCTTAAGTTTTTGAGGACATTTTTATTTTTGACAAAAACTCAAATTCGATCCAACTTAAAAGTTCACTTCCAACAAACTGTGAAGAGATATTGGCTTCTCAATTCAATTTGACATTCAATTTAAGACAGTTTTTCTCTCTCTTGGCATTTGTTTGAAATACACGCTAAATAACTAACGACAATATTAAGAAAATTAATTTAGAATATTTTTGGTTAGAAATTCATAATGATTTTTATAACATTTCAAAAAAAAATTTAACAAACTTACAGAAATAATTAAAAACAATTAAAAAACCTCTAAAATTTGACCAAGATATTAACATGGAAAGTTGAATTTTTGAACTCAAACCACATTTTTTTAAAAATTTGACAATTGATTGAATACATAAAATGACATTTTTTGAGAAAAGAACCTCCTTCTTTTTGAAGTCGGTTAAAAAAGCGTACGATAAACTTCAATGTCCATGTATTACTATATAAGATTTGTATAAATTTGAAATAGTATTGAGCTCACTAGAATTCAAAGAAAAGAACTAGAACTCAGTTTTTGTCGCTCTCCGGACATATATGAGGTATTTGATGACATGTTTGTTCGAGGAAAAATAAAACTTAGAAGAAACTTAGAAGACTTAGTTTACCGTTTCCCAGGACGTTTCAGTTCACTTGAGGCCATTTGGAAATGAATAATGCTGGCCTCGTCAAGTTGAGGCAGTCAGTTACGTTGCCATGTGACGAAATGGTCGCCCTTATCACCCCTCTTCTCTTAATATAGTATGTTTAATAAATTTTATATTAATTTAATATGTTTTTTAATGTTGAAAATTTTAATAAAATATAAAACATATTTAATATTACTAAAAGATTAGACATAACGTGCATAAATTATGTTTTTTAGCTTTTAATTTCAGAAGCAGGCAGTTTTTTTTGTAATTTTTTTTTTTAAACAATAAATTAAGCTAAAACGTTTTCATGTGAGAATCATCTATGACAGTATTTATTTATTTATTTTTTTTATTTTTTTGTTAATTTCTATCAGCTTGTCACATTTTTGTTCGCCACTATTTTTTTAACGCTTTGTGTAGCAGCTATGCGAGCATCAAACATGATTTGTTTGACTGTGTTCGAAAGTTTTTTCTTTGTTTTTCATTTTCATTTTCGTTTTAGTTGTCATGTATTTTTTTTATTTTTACGATTTTTTTTTTTAACCAACTAAATGCAGCAACAACAACTGGCTCATATGTAAAAAATCCACTCGAATCCATTGAAAATTCGTTAACAGTTGAAGCTAAACTAAATAAAAAAAAAATTCGAAAATAAGTTTTAATTAGTTGCTTTTGGCTTAAAATAAATAAAATCAATTTCATGTGTTTGTCTTATGTAGGCAAAGTGAATATTATATAAAAGCTAACATTGGCAATTGGCAATGTTTTAAGCGCCATTGAATTTTTCTAAAGAGATTTTGGAACTTTTCATAAAATCATGTAAGTATTGAAAAAAAACCTCAAATCTATAGAATTTTGACAAAATAATTAAATTGACTAGATTTTAGTTATATAATTTATGAAAATAACTTAATGAATAACCTTGTTATCATGGTACTTATCAAAAGAGCTATTTAGGGCAAATTAATAAGAATATTTCTTTTTAATTTGACTTCTATATAAAAAATATTTTCATGTATATAAAAATCAAGCGAATTTCAGATTTAAGCGTTGTCATATTATTTAAACATATCAATTTACTTGATTTTTTTGTATATAAGACCAAATTGTTGATTGTATGCAAAGAAGATTCAAGGCGATTCAAGCGTTAAAATACATCTTGTACCCATTAAAAATTTATTTTAATTCAAAGGCATAATAATTGATGAGTTCCCAAAAAAAAATTGAAATAAAAATTTAACCATTACCGCGTATATATTTTGCCTAACCTTGAACAGAAATTATAGAAAGTAAATATTAAAAATTACATAGAATCTTAACAAAAATTAATAAGAAGAAAATTTGCAGAAAATGAAGCAAAAGTAAACAAAAAATTAAAACAGCTGCAAAGCAAAAAAAAAAAAAGAAAAATAAAAAAAAAACAGCCAGTTTTTCTAAAGCAACAGCCACTAAAGACACAACATTTTGTTAAGTTGCTGGGAAAAATTTCAACGAAGTTGATCAAGCAAATATAACGAAAACGAAGACGAAATGAAGACGAAGACAAAAAGTAACACACAAAAATCTCTAAAACAACCGACAAAATAATGTATTAAAAAAAATCAGTCACAAAAAACAAAAAAAAAAAAATATAAATTTAAATAAAAAGCACAAAAGAAAGACAGCGTTTCACGCAGAGGAAAAAATACTTCACTTAAAAATAAAACACAGAAAAAATACTTCACTTAAAAATAAAACACAGAAAAAATACTTCACTTAAAAATAAAACAATGAAAGAAAAGTTTTTGTAAAATAAAAAAAAAATAAACATAAATTGAATCAGGCACCAAACAGAGAGCAGAATTTTATATATTGCTGAAAAATAAGTACATGAAAAAGCAAGAAGAAAAGTAAAAACTTAAAACTTCAGCTCATTGAATGATAATTTGCTGAGTTTCAAAGCAACCAACACACACCAACACATTGACAAAACCAATGTGATAAGACACAAAAGCAATGAAAACTGCCGGCAAACTGTGTTTCGAACAGCCAACAACAGCTTCCAGCTGACTGTCAAAAAAAAAAATTTGCTTTTGTTTTGCCATTAAATGCTGTTGGCGGCGGTCATTCATTCATGCGCTGCAGGTGAGCGTCATTTTCTCAACGTATGCTGCTCTGGGCAAAGCAGCAAAGTTTCTTTGTCAACACAGAAATTTTTTGTTTTATTTTTGTTTTGTTTTGCGGCAAATTTTCAAGAAAACTTTGCAAAATTTGAAGTTTTGTAAATATTTAGTGCGACAAAAAAAAAACAAAAGCAAAAAGAGGCTATTATCTTGTCTAAAAGTTGAACTGAAAAAAATTTCAAAAGCTTCAAACCTAGGATGGGCAACATCTTCAATAAAAATATTAAAGCCTACTTTGTAGGCTAAAACAGTTGGTCTGGGCCAACGCTATTACCCATCAAAGGCTTTAAAGCCAAAATTGTCAAATTTTTCTTATTTCAGGCTTTATCTGTCTTTAATATCCAGCGGCAAGCCACGCTCTTAATAGCCATAAACTTGCGCAACAAGCTTAGCTGTTGCCGCAAGTCTTGCAATAACTATTGAGTTTGCTCTTAACAAATATTATTGCATATTTTTAGACGCTTCACTTGTCTGAGACCGTGCTTTTTCGAGTTTTTTTAAGTTTTTTTCGTTATGTTTTGCTCGCACAAAACCAGCACTGCAGCAGCTAAACTTCTGACGCAAAAGTTTGGCTTTTTGAACCATATCTTCTTTTTTTCCCTTTCTCTCTCTAACATGCCACTCGATTTCCAAAATTGTTTTAAGAAAACATTTTCGTTTACTTTGTCATTTTATTGAGTATATTTTGTACTCCTAAAAGTATGTGCGCTGATTGAAGTTGTAAGAAACATACTTCAGCTAAGAGCACTGAAGCACTGATTTAAGCGTTTGCAGCGATTTTTAAACTGTTTGATTTGGTCAAGCTTTCTCATGAGCTTCAAGAAAAAATCATGAGTAGTGTTGCAAAAAGCAGTTATGGCGGTACTTTGCGGTGCTGTAAATAATGCTTAACTTAATGCTAAAATTTATTAAAATATACAAAATTTATTGAAAAAATAGAAACTATATTTTTCTTAAGTATATGAAAAGTTTCTAAGCCTACTTTTATATGCTTGCTGAATTTTAAAACTGTAATATTTTATTCAAATAATATCTTAGATATAAATAAAAAAAAATTTAAAATTATTCAAAAATAAACAAAAAAAAAAACAAAAAATTAATTATACAAACAAATTACAAAAATGTACTTTTTTGTTTGAATTCTTCTAAATTCATAACGAAGGAATTAGCATATATATATAAAATTTTAAGTCTTTTAGGTTTACTAAGAGGATGTTCTTAACGTGATCTTCTTGTTGTCCTTAAATGAAGTCTCTTTTAATGAAATCGGCGCATCTTGTTTGAAAAAATTTATTTAGATAAATACATGGCAAATATAGTAAACAACATAAAGAGAAACATATAAAAATTATAAAAATTATTAAAAAATGTCTGGAACACAAAGTGAAGCTTTTAGAAAAGCTTACAATCATTAAGATTGAATTATATTTTTTTTGTATTAAAACACCGCTTTACAAGCATAAAAAGGGAAAGAAGGTAGAGAGCTGAACTATAACGTCAGAAATAAATATATTCTCATGACATTGATGGAATATATTTCATAATTTGAAACGATCGTATATTGTTAAAAAAGTTAACATAGATGAACGTGCATTTGCTTATCTTGCTACAAACGAGGAAGTATTCTAAAATAACGTGGCTTACATTCGTAGCCAAAAGATGCAATTTTTGAACTAGTAGCTTAAGACCCATCTGAATCCAAAATTGATTCTAATAATTACCTTGAAAATGACTAAAAGCTCCTTACAAATCTCTTGCTACAATATATATAAATAATTAACATATAATAATATGTAAAAAAATATTAGTAAAACTATTCAAAAAATTAATGTTAATATTATTTAAGAAAAGTCAATTCAATTTAAGAACAATTTAAAAGAATAAAATTAAGTTTGAAAACACTTATAATAATGAAACAAATTATCAACCCTTTCAGAAAAAATAATTAAAATTGTAATTAAAGTGTAAAACACTTGTAATTAAATAAATATGAAATAGAAACATAATTAAATAAAACACTTGTAACCATGAACAATTATTTAGCATTGCAAAATAATATTAAATTTAAAATAAAAACTAATTAATTAAAACAAAATAACGAAATATTTAAAGCAACCGTCAGAAAAATTAATGAAATGCAGTATTTAATTAAAAAAATTTATGAGGCAAAATAATAATAAAATTGAAGACAAATCAAAAAAAGGCCTATTAAAACTAACTAAAAACTAACCAAAAAGAAAAAGAAAGCAATAAAGATATTAAATAAAAATATAATTAATTATAAAAAAAAAAAATTATTATTTCTTGAGTAAAAATGAATAAATAATCAAAACAATACTTAAAACATAAAAAAAGTTTCATATTAAGGCGGTCTTCTCATTCAAAACCCGTTTTTTTGACCCTTTTTAAAAAAATTCTTATTTGAAAACGCAAAGAATAATTGAAACATTTTTTTATTTATTGTATTACAAAAGTTTCAAAGTAAATAAAAAATTTTTTTTGCCTCGATACGTGGGCTGTTCAAAAAGTAATGAGATTTTCAAAGTTGGTGGTGAAAAAAAAGGTGTCGTCACGGCGGCCACGATTCCGGGTCTGCGGAGCGTCTGAAATGAAAAAAAAACGGGGTTATAATCAGTATACATTTAATTCTCGGGTGAACCTCAAGCTTCATTTTGTGATTTTTTTTGACAAAATGGCGGCCATTCAAAAAAAAAAAAAATTCAATTTCGGGCTTTTTTTGTAGTTTAGTGTAAAAAAAAAAATAGTAAAAAATTTTTTAAAATTATGGTCGAGGTTCACCCGAGAATGGTGACAAGTTGCGTCGATTCCACTTTGTTTCATGAAAATCGGTTCAGTTGAACTGGAGATATCATGGCCGCAAGTTCGAAAAACGTGGTTTCGAGATAAACGCGTTTAAAGTTTGAAGTAATTTTCAAATAGCTCATTTTGACGAAGACCTTGCTTCACAAAAAAGACTGTATCTGCTAAAGCATTTCGAATTTCTAAAAATCCTTTTAGGGGCATATTAACAACTACCCAAGCTATAAATAAATGCAAAAAAAAAGTCGAAAAAAAAAGTTGCTCAATGAGAAGACTCCCTTAAACATAAGTAAGATAAATTAAAAAATAAAATAAAAAAATTATTATATTTTTTTATATAATGAAAAAAGCAATTCAAATATTTAAAACAATTAAAAACCTGCAAATATTGCTTCTAGTATTAAAAAAGAAAAATGAAAAAAATTATAAAACAATGTTAAGACATAAAAAACTTAATATAACCTAAAAATTAAATGAAATCAAAATTATAAGATATTCAATAAAAAAAATATTTATCTACATAAAAATAATTTAAAAAAAATTATTTCTAAAGAAATTTATAAAATTTAAATGAAGTAAGTATAACTTAAAAAACATGTGACAGAAATAAATTATTAAAATTTATATTAATTATAATAAAAATGAATAAATAATCAAAACAATACTTAAAACATAAAAAAAGTTTCATATTAAACATAAGTTAGATAAATTAAAAAATAAAATAAAAAAATTATTGTATTTTTTTATATAATGAAAAAAGCAATTCAAATATTTAAAACAATTAAAAACCTGCAAATATTGCTTCTAGTATTAAAAAAGAAAAATGAAAAAAATTATAAAACAATGTTAAAACATAAAAAACTTAATATAACCTAAAAATTATATGAAATAAAAATTATAAGATATTCAATAAAAAAAATATTTATCTACATAAAAATAATTTAAAAAAAATTATTTCTAAAGAAATTTATAAAATTTAAATGAAGTAAGTATAACTTAAAAAACATGTGACAGAAATAAATTATTAAAATTTAAATAAATTATAATAAAAATGAATAAATAATCAAAACAATACTTAAAACATAAAAAAAAGTTTCATATTAAACATAAGTAAGATAAATTAAAAAATAAAATAAAAAAAATTATTATATATTTTATATAATGAAAAAAGCAATTCAAATATTTACAACAATTAAAAACCTACAAATATTGCTTCTAGTATTTAAAAAGAAAAATGAAAAAAATTATAAAACAATGTTAAAACATAAAAAACTAAATATAACCTAAAAATTAAATGAAATCAAAATTATAAGATATTCAATAAAAAAAATATTTATCTACGTAAAAATAATTTAGAAAAAATTATTTCTAAAGAAATTTATAAAATTTAAATGAAGTAAGTATAACATAAAAAACATGTGACAGAAAAAATTATTATGTTAAAAAAAAAAAAATTATAAAAAATTTTGAATATAGAAAAGTGCAAAAATAATAAAAAATTTTATAAACAAAATTTTTTGAAAATCCCATAGAACAAATAAAACAATAATTTTAATACAGAACAAATAGAAAAAATCAATAAAAAAATTTAAAATTAGAAAAAAAAATTATACAAAAAATATAAATAAATAAAAAAAAAATTAATATTTCAAAATCATTAAGAATAAAAAATATATCAATCATTTATCATATTTTTTAATTAACAAATTATGAATACTTTAAAGTTTAATTCAAGCAAGTAAGCAACCGCACAGCCGCACAGTGTGGCTATTATCAGTTCTAGAGAATAAATGGTCAACAATTTTTTTTTCCGATTTGAATAAGATTTTATAAACTCTTTTTGAAATGTTTTTGGAAAGAATTTTGAATAAATTTTATAAGAAATAGTGTTGTATATTTTATTTTAACTTTTATAAAAAATATAAGTTTTTCCTAGATGTTGAATTTTTTCATAATAAGTGGGTTAGAAAATAAGTACACATTTATGCATTTTTAATTTTTAAATTGTTTTGCCACATTATAAAATAACATAATTTCATTAGGAAAAAATTTTTTTTTATTGCTTGTTAACCAAAGTTTAATGGTAATGGCATCCTGATACTATAGAGTTAGTTTAAGCTGCGGATATCTGCGAATATCTGCGGATATATTAAATATTAATTGTTTTCAGACACTATTTATTCTATATAATTTAACTTTTGACATCACTACATTTTCTTAAAAATAAATAAAACAAAAGCATTAAAAAATGTATCATACACTCAGAAAAATATCAACTGTAACATTAACAGTCGACCGATGTTATTAGCCCGTTTCAAAAAAGAAGAACATATATTAGTTTCATTTTTCGATGCGCAGTGAGAAATTATTTTTAAAGCAGTGGTCGGCACCCATGAAGCACATGCTTTGCCAAAATTCTCACGTATTTTCATGCTCTTTCACTCACTCGACAAACAACTATTGCCAAAGCAGCATTGTTTTGAATTGTATGCAATTTTTTTGTCTCACTTTCACTTACAGTCTCATTTTTAATTTTGCCGACCACTGTTTTAAAGCTATAAAATTTTTTAGAGCGTAAAATTTCTTGCTCTTTTTGTACTGTTCGCCGAACTTTTAGCTTTTTTTGAGCGTTTATTACTATTTTTCTATATATTTAAATGCTCAAACATTCAGAACAAATGATCGCACAAGTACGGTGTTCCACCGACGGCCTGCAGCAATCTGCATCTTGAGAGTGAAATCAAATAAAAAATTAAATTAAATCAAATTAAAATTAAAAAATAAATTATTTTCTCAAGAAAAAATTGTGAAGTAAAATTTTTGCTAACAAATTATTTTTTGACGCCCTCCGTTTTTTCAATTTTTATTGGTTGATTTTGAAAAATAAAATTCAGTACTTCCGCAGCGCAGTTGCGATGAACAACAAAATTCAGGAATATACAATAATTTTTTTTCATTTATTTTTCTGTCGACCAATCAAAATGTAGAATGCTCTCAAAATTATTTTCTTATTCTCAAACATGTGCGAAAATGTTCTTCTCTTTTGAAACAGGCTATAGATTGAATGATTTGCGGTTAAGTTAACAGTTTTCTTTGTTGAATGAACGTTTCATAGTATTTTTGTTCTGTTAAAATCATCTGTTGAAATATCTTTGTGTTTTTATTGAAATGTCTTTCTTTTTTAAGCAATATTTTTTAAATTTGTTTTGCTATATTTATATTATTGTGGCCAATAGCTCAGTTAAAGTGCTCTAGACTGTCATGCGGGGAACATGGGTTCGAACCCTAGCTGTGTAAGTATCAAAAATTGAAATTTAATGGTTGTAATAATAATTCAGTTTCATTAATTGTTTAATCAAAATAAACTTCAAAATAAGACGCGTACAATCTTGAAAAAAAATTGCAAAATTAATTATTAATTAAAAAAAATATTTTATGTAAAAAAAAAAATTTGTTTGCCTTGTCGGTATTTGAACCCAGGACAGTCGAGTACTAGACGCACACGTTTACACACTCAGCCAAACATGAACTTTGAAAAAAGTGATAAAATTTCAAGAAATACGTTTTTATATGGGTTTCGTGTGTTTAGACTAACAGTCAACCGACTGTTGATTTGAAAGATGATTTGAAAGTTTCATTTGTTGTATGGTATTTTACAGTGAAATCTGTTATTTCAACCCATGATTTGTTTGATAATACAGCATTTTTTACATTTTTGTACAATTTAAGTTTTAATTTCAGTGGCTGTGTTTTATAAAGTCGGAAACTTCTTTCGTTTAACAACTTTTTCACATGTTATGTATAAATTACATGAATAATAAAAAAATATATTTGAAATTTTTTTTTTTTTAATTCGTAAATGAAATGAAATTGACTTTGGTACTATCACCCTTTGATTATTTGCACACCATATTAGCCACTACTTCAACATGAATAGAGAATGGATAACTATTCATGCAAAATTTTAATTTTTTATTAAGAAATCAACCATTAAAGTTAAAAACTAAGTGCTTAGTCATGTCATCTGAAATAAAAATAAGCATTTTTCGGCTTTAAAATAACCAACATATAACATCAGATCCATTTTATTAGTAATTTGATTTTTTATTCTCTAGAATTGAAACAAGCCACAGCCAAAATAGTTTATGAGTGTTTTGAGTATATTCTTGCCTTGCAAGCTTTCTTCTACTTGCCCTTTTAACACTGCAAGCACAATACACCCAGACGGACATGGTTTAGTTGACTCAGATGGAGATGCTGATCAATAATATACAACACCATCTTATTGGCGTCAAAAACGTCGTGATAAAATGAATATGGCCTTTGCGCAGTACGCGTGTGGGTGACAAAACGTGCTATTCTAGTCATATGAAAAGTTACTGATGTTTTAAAATTATGTTGCATACTTTTAGGCACAAATGTTTTTAAATTTCTACCTTTATTTAAATCTAAATACATAATGCGATAAAACGATGATATTCAAAAATGATGTTGCATACTTTTAAGCGCAAATGTTATAAAAAATTTTAATAAAATGTTTAAAAAAATGTTCATGAATGTTTGCATACATTAAGGCTTATAAAAATACAACATTTATGTGATAAAATACTTAGAATACAAATGTTTTACCAAAAGGAAGTTTTTTGGTATTTTTCCATTTTAGAGTTATTCCATTTTTGGAAAGTTTATATATATAGGTCCTTTTTTATATCCAAACTCGAGAAAAAGAATCTTTGCCAGAATCTTGAAGCATATCGATACATTTAATTTTTATAAACAAACAAAAAGTAAGTCCGACTCGTCATTTTTGTCGGGAAAGAACTAGTATTATAATAATTTTTCAACTTATAGTAATTTTTTAACACATTGAGGCTCGTTCAAACAAAAAATATTCGTCATCAAATGTGTTTAGAAACAAAAGCTTTACTTAAAATAAATTTGTAAGCATTTTTCTTGTTTAAAATAAGTTATTTTTATGCAAATAACTTTGAGAATATAACAAATATTTGATTTAAATAAAATATGCAACACTTTGAAAATTATTTTGCATACTTTTAGGCTCAAATATTTTAATACTTTAGTTCAAATGAAAAGTTAAAATTTTTTTTTTTAATTACTTTTGAAGCTCATTAAGACACGAAAATCTATGTGTTAAATGAGCTTATAAATATATTTATATTTTATGTTCAACTTAAAAAAAAATTAGTTTTGCATATTTTTGTGCGAAAAACAATAAAATTAAAGTTCATCAAAATGCCTTTTATTTCCAAATAAATACCTCATGCATGATTATGATTTCTTAGCCTACATATAGGCTGTCAAGCAATTTGTAGAAGGCTTCATTTAAGGCTTACAAGCAATATGCTTAACTTATATTATTATTTTTATTGGCTTCAAAAAAATAATGCTGCATACTTTATGGCATAGGGCAATATATTTTGGCTTAAAACCAACGTTGCCACATATACGCTAACAACATTGTTGAACGCTGTTGTTAAACGTTAGCAACACCAACCAACCAACGTTTGATTTAATTTATTGGCTCAGCGCCATTGTGGCTGATGTGCGCATTCACACTTTAGTACAGACAAACACACACACACACATACACAGAAAAACACACAAACAAATACACTCTTATATATATGTAAAAAAACTGCTTCTGCTGCTGCTGCTGCTGGTGATAATGTACGTTCGGCGGGTGTTGCTGCTGGTCATCATGTTGCTGTAACCGAGCGCGCGCTAAAAGCACTCAATTTATTAACAAAGCCAAGTTATGGTGAAGGGTAAAGCTGGCAAAAAGCTGCTACAATGTCAACAAAACAAAAAAAAAAAAAAAACAAAAAAAATCAACGAGCAGTCAAAAGTAAAATAACTGAAAAAGTATAACCTTAAAATTGTGTGCCAACAGGAATTGCTTAAATTTTATAAAATGCAAAAATAAATAAAAGAGCACTTAGACGTTTTTGTTGTTTGCAAAAAGAGCGGGTGCAAAAAAAAAAACAAACACACACACACATATACAGAGCCATAGACAAGATGCCGTGTATGTAAAGGCACACTCAAGCCGCTATAAGCTGAGTTGTAATAAAGACGGGGGCTGGTTTGGTGGTAAGAGAGTTAGAAAGAAGCTTATTGCCGCATCATTTTGATGTACGACTTAATTTCATGTGCGCGACATTCTTTCAAAATCATGAAAATCATGACAAACGGCATAAATTAGCATTGCTTTGGCGTCCATTTTTATATTTTATATTTATTTTAACGTATTGTAGTTATAGTGGTTATATGACAAAAGTCGTGTTGAAGCATGTTTTAGTATATGTGAGTGTGTGTATTTGTGTTTTTGTGTTTCTTGGTTGGTATGACATGTTGGCAGCGTGAAAAACTCATAAAAATGACTGAAATAATTTAAGCTTAGAAATCATGTTTATGCTGGTGTTGGTAAATTAAATAAATACATAATTTTTTGCGTGTTTTTGCATGTGTTTGTGTGCGCCAACAGCTTGGCAGCATATCTTAATTTATGAGTTACTAACCTCAGTCACACCATTTTAATCAGCATAAGTCGTATGTCGTATGCATGGCGACGCCTAAAAGCTGGCAGCAACTTCTTTATTTATATATTTATTTATATTGCGCAGCACATTTTATTTGCTTACAATAAAATTTCTTTATTTCTAACAGTCAAACTTGCATAAATTAGTAGCCTTAAAAACGAAAAAGGAATGCATACTATAAGGGTTTTGGTTTTCTTTGAAGTTATGGCTGCGATAAAATAGCTTGTTAAGATAACAAATTTTTTTGAGCATAATAAAAAGGTCAGCAATGTTGAGTGCAAATTAGGCGTTAAAACGATTTATTAGCTAAAAGCTGGAAAAATTTTATAATACAGCCAAGAAGGGGGGGGGGGGTATAAAATTTATTTATGGCAAATTCTTAACCTAATTTGCAGGCTATAGAAATTGATGTCAGCGCATGTATTAAGCTACGTACCATTGAGTTTAGAACTTATTTGAAGTTATTATTTATTTTTATTTTATAAATCATCAAGACAAAAAAACAAAAAAAAAACAAAAACAAATACAAATCTGATTAGCTTAGAAAATATTTAAATTTTTGTCTCTGCTTCACTCAATTTAAGTTAAAGAAAGTTCACAAATATTTTTGCTTCATTTAAAACTTTTGACCTCTGTTTTGACTAGTCATTTGACTTGATTTCTGAGTTCAACTGACCAGTCGATCAATATAAATTCAATAAAATATATTAAATTTACTGTCTAGGCACAAAAAAAAAAACCACAAGCTAATCTCTGTTATTAACTTGCTGGCACTGTGTTAGTTATATTAAACCATTGCTTATACCCAGGCACTAAGTCAAGGCCAGTATGTGACTTTTGACCTAAGCTAATGTATGTTATTTTCTTGTCATCGTCATGTTTTTGTCAAACAGTAATTGAATTAATGTTGTTGTGGTTTTTGAAATTACAACTACTCATTGGCTGGAGCAAAATCAATTTTTATACTTGTTTATTTAAAAATAATTTGCTGATGGCTTTTTTATCAAGATCTGTCAGTTTTCATGTGCTTACAATTATTTTTTATTTTTATTTTAGTGATTTTTTTTCTATTATGTATTTATTCTTATGTTGTCCACTTCTTTTTTACAAAATTGCTGCCTTTTACCTTAATTCAAATATTTTTGTACAATTCAAATATGTAACATTTAAAATTAGCTGCATTGCATTGAAAAATTATCTCATGGCATAGAATTTTAATTACTTAAAGCAAGGCAAACTTTGTCATTGTTTCATGTTCATGTGAAATCGTTTAAGACAAGACAACAATTAAATACATTTTCTGCCATGCGAAACAAATGAATTTATATGCAACAACTATTTGACGGCATTAGTAAAGCCTAGAAAGTGGTTTCAGACGCTTTGAGTTGAAACTGTAGCGTGTGAAAATATTTAGTAGTGATGTGATTAATTATGAGATACAATCTTTGTCATTAATATTGGTGGAAATAGTTGCTTGGAAAAGCATCTGTCTAGCCATACCACTCATTACAACCAGCAACCAATTGAAAGCTATACGATGAAATTTTTTAATGAATTAAAATTTTTTTTAAAAGAAATTTATCTAAATTTTTATTTGCATTAACTATTGTGCTGCAATACCAACAAATTTTTCTTTCAATGCTTAAGTATTGTAGTTAAGTGTCAAAATTAAATTTAAGCAAATTGTGAGGGTGGTTTTCTCAAAGGCTGTGGTAAGCTCAGCCAATCCAGGATCAGACAAAGGATCCACTAACCTTTGTCAAATAAAAGACGCAGTTTTGGTTTTAAATACAATTCTGTTTGTTTTTATTTAAGTATTAATTCCTTATTATACTTATTTAGATATTAATTCCTTATTATACTTATTTAAAACTCTGCAGCACAAGATGGTAAAGCAGTCTCAGACAGTTGTGAGTAGGTATTGAGTTAGGCGAGTGTGAAGTCGATAGTCGTCGGTAATTGGCGTAGTAACCAGATGGTAATCGGTTCGGTAATCGACTGGTAATCAGATGGCAGTCGGCTGGTAAGCAGGTGGCTGTCAGTTTGATAGTCGGTGGATAACCAGATGGTAATCGGTTCGGTAATCGACTGGTAACTAGATGGTATGGTAATTGACTGCTATCCAGATGGTAATCGGTTCGGTAATCAGGTAGTAAGCGGTAATGTAATCTGTTGGTAACTGGACCTAAAAGTAGATTGTTTGTTAGTATAAGAATTCAATGTTTAGTATGGCCACTTGATGTTGGAGCGGCCTGCACAACCTGGCTCGGCCACTCCATGGCAACGACCTACTTAGCCGTGCAGAGCAGAGGGCGGCAGAGCAAGACAGTAATTATATATAACGATGACTTTGCCATGCAGAGCAGAGGGCGGCAAAATGTATAGCAAGAGTAATCAGCACAAACTGACTGGTTACTCTAGTGGAGCGCAACCAAAATTTAGCGTAATCGGCACAATCTGACTGTATTACATGCCGAGCAGAGGGCGGCAGAATGGCAGAGTGCCGAGCACAATCAGACTAGGCTACTCTATATCGACTATATATAAAGCCATGCAGAGCAGAGGGCGGCAGAATGTATAACTAGAGTAATCAGCACAAACTGGCTGGTTACTCTAGTGGAGTGCAACCAAAATTTAGCGTAATCGGCACAATCGGATCGTATTACGCTATTAGCAACGTAATCAGCACAATCTGACTGTATAACGTGCAGAGCAGAAGGTGAACAAATTTCACTTACCTAGAAGTAGATTGTTGTCCTATCGAGCCTGTTGCGCACTCTTATATTACTTACAATTGAAACCAAATGTGAATTCTACAATCTGAGGCTTCTTGACTGTAATTCTGGCTGCCGTGGTCATACTCTGTTGTTGTTGTTGTTATTATTGTTGGCTGGTGTCCGTAATTTAATATTTCGTTCGTTGTTGTTGTCTTAGCTTTGGCTATTGTATGTGAAGGAGTTGTTGTTGCTGTTATTTGTTGGCTGGTGTCTGCGAGTAAGTTTTTTGTCGTTGTTGTAGCTTTCGCTATTATGTCTGGTTTTCTTGGTGCTGTTTTTGTTGGCTGGTGTTTAAAAATAACTATTTTGTCGTTGTTGTTATTATCGTTGTCTTGTGCTTGCATGTAGTTCTAACTTATATTAATATGCTTGCAGCTTAGAAATAATAATAGTATTAAATATTTTATATTAAAGATTTAAGTGTTTATGTATTTTATATTACAGATGTTTTATATGTAAGATATATATTATTTTGTGACGTTACGTTACAAAATAAATAAAGAATAATTTAAAAAAAAAAACTAGTAAGGCACATCTTCGACTTGGCCGAAGTTAAAATACCCCCACGGGTGATTCGCAATGGTACAAAATCTTAATTGTACATTGCAGTTTTTAGCCTATTTATAGAGTTACCAATATTATGGGTTGTCTTCATGTCTATACTGTCTTCAATTTTGGGGTTTTTTCTCAAGGCTTAATTTTTATATTAAAACTAGCTGGTACCCGGCGCGTTGCTGCCGTCCTTGTCCAATGCCTGTTCCAGATTGTCAATAAGCAAACTCCACTCTGAGTTTCATTATTCTTTGACCATTATTTTCAAAGCTATTAAATAAAAAATTTTCTTGTATGGGTGGAGCCATCCGTTTTAGCTTGCGAGTATATTGGAGTAGTAGGATATAACCAAATGGTCACTCCAAACCGAGTTTATTTGATCTGTGACTGTTAACTCCAAAGCGATTCAATTTAAAAAATATGTAGCCACGCCCCGTTTTCCAATGTCCGTGTCTTTTTTATAATTGAAAGTCCTGATCAATCAGTTATTTCAAACTGTGCTTTACTGTTATACGACATCAAGTTCCAAATCTATTCGATGTCAAAAAGTTTAATTGAGTTGGCGGTGCCATGCCCCCTTTTTCAAAGATTGCTCAAATTTGACAGTCGAAGGGGGCGTGTCAACATGTCAACAGTAAGTTCGTACCGATTTTCATTTATGTGCGATATTTGAACGAAAGTAAATTGAAAAACTGCCACGCCCCTCGTGGTTAGGAAGACAAAAAATACTTTATAACCTATTCTCAAACCTACTTAATATACAAAAAAAAAATCATTAAAATCGGTCCAGCCGTTTCGGAGGAGTTCATACACTAACACCGTGACACGAGATTTTTATATATTAGATAAAAAATATTTAATTTTACTTTCATAACTTCGACACAAGCCTCTATACATAGGTTTTAATATTAAGGTTGTATCGGAGGTGGGCGTGTTAGTGGGTGGATGACGCCCATTTTTCTAATACACCTGAGTTTTGTTATAGACTATACAAATACCGAATATAAGTTTTGTAGCTTAAATATTCGCTTCTTTATGGAAATTTTATGATTGGGATTGTATGTGAGGTAGGCGTAGTTTTCATCCGACTAGCCCATTCTCGAACTTGATCTTAGTTTTTATAAAGAAAGCTTAAATATCGGATTTCAGCACGATAGCTTCAAAATTACGGCTGTAATCGTGTCCACAGACAGACAGACGGACAGACGGATAGACAGATAGACAGACAGACGGACAGACAGACGGACATGGCTAAATCAACTCAGGTGGTAATGCTGAGCAGGAATATATATACTTTTTTTTACCAACCACGCCTTCTTATGGGCGTTACACATGTCTTGACAAAATTAATATACCCCTTACGCAGTACGCGTGGGGGTATAAAAATTATACAATCCGAATTCACTCGCTCATCTGTTACTTACATTGACAATATTCTTGAAACCACTAGGGCCGACAAGAATTCACTGTTATCCTTGGTTGCTGACAAACTTGGTCACTTATTCACTGTCACTGATTCACTTCTTGTCCCTGCTCACTTGTTCACTTGACTCACCGATGTGCGCTGACTTCAAAAGAGCCCCACTGTTGGTTCGCTGACTCCTTTTATACCCAAAAAGGGTAAAGGGAACCTTGGTCGTATCACAAAATTTCTATCTGATCTCGACCTTGAATTTCTCTTGCTTGCCTTTTACCCTGCATGTTATTGTTGTCATTTATGAACCTTATGTATTTTGTTATTGCCACTTGTGGGTGCATAGAATGCGTGTTGTTTGTATGTTTCGCTGGTTTTGCTTTATGCGACTTCGTTATGTTGTTCTGTTGTTGTACTACTGTGATCATACCACTGGTTTGCTGTATGTTTTGTTATTGTTTTGTATTGTTTATGAACAGGGGCGGCTTGCGGTATGACAGGGTTTTTATCCAGGAGCAGTTCATATGTTGCAGGGTGGGTTCAGGCTCAGGTTCAGAGGGAAATGTTAGGCCTAAATTGACAAAATTAAGATATCCCTGCAATATTTAAAGTTCAATCTCCAACCTTCATATATCCGAGAATTGCCTTACTTGTCTTAGTTTGAAAACATATCAACAAATTTGAACAAGTCATCAAGCTAAACGCAGAAGTAGAAACCCAGATTACTGTGTCATATTTTTTCGAAAGCGCAGAAACCCAGACGGCAGAAACCTATAAGAAGAGATACGGTTACTTCCTTCTCTTTGTCTCTGAACATCTACATTAGGCTCATTCCATACAAACGAGTGTGACGTTTTGACTACTTTATCGTGCTGAAAATGGTATTAAACGGTTAAAATTTTAGCAATTTTGGGACGGGTGTGACGAGCACAAGTTAAAAAACTAAAAATTCTGAGTTTGACATTGAAATTCAGTCCATCTGCCAGAATGAGACCATTTTTGACTTGCATATATTCAAATTTAATATATTTTCTGTTGAATACCAATGAAAAATATTTTGGAAAAATGGCGATAATCATTCTTTTTTAAACTTTTAAATGGGACGGGTGTGACATAAGATTGTCCCGGGTGTGACGAGTGCGAATAATGTGGGAATTATATTTTAGAACTTAATGGGTATAGAAACCATCACATATTTTTGACACTAAAATCAAAAAAATATATTTTTAGTTAATGAATTAATTTAAAAAAAATATTTTTTTGCAAAAAATTTTTTTGCGTGAGTTTTTTATCAAATTTATAACTATACAAATAATTTGGATATATTAATATATATAAAAAAAAAAATATTTTTTTTGCAAAAAATGTTTCCCTTGAATTTTTGATCAAACTAATACCTTTACAAATGATTTCGCTTTACATGAATTTACAAAACTTGTTTTAATCAAAGAATTTATTCATATATTTGCAAAAATTTCATTATTATAAAAAAATTTTGAAAACCGTTCCGGGTGTGACCAACTTCTTGTAACGGAAATGAAGAATAAAAAGAAATTATTTAATGAAAAAAGTTAACAAATTTATGTTAAACATCCTTACTTTAGGAAAGTTTCATTCTTATGTTTCATTCTTACACAGAAAAAACACTCAGTTTAAATATTTTTTCTTTGTTAACGCAGTAACCAATCCTTGTTATAAAGTGTTCTTGGATAACATTGTTATATTTTTTAACATTGCTTACCTAATTTTTTTGAAAGTGCATCAAGAGATGGCTGTTTTCAACGTTTTAAATCTAAGCAAAATATTTTTAGTTTTTCTCAACTCAGTGTTTGTTTAGTTAAATTGTCAAAAAAACATAAAAAAGCATTAAAACTAAAATAATTTTGCAACAGGAGTAACTTTAGACTCCATTTTAATGCGAGAACCAAAAATTATTTCAATTGAAAGCATTTAAGGATTCATGCTTCCGTTCCTCATTAGTGTGGAATCAGCCATTAGTCATTTTCAAAAAGGTAGATTCGGGCAGCATGTCTGCCTATCAACCAGTATTCTGTTATGATGGTCACCATAATGGATAAGTCTAGCTTATCCTTACAATATAATTCCGTAAAATGTAAGTGTCGAACGCTTGATTTTTTTGAAAATTTTCATAGCATATCTTCAGGCAATTTTTGTTTTTGATTTATTGAAATTTCAAAAACTTTTATATTCTTTTCATTTTGAAATTTTTAGTTTTTCAAACAATTTTTACACTTGGGCATTTTTACGAAAACAGAGACATGAATGTATGATATTCAAGTTAAGTTAACATATGAGCTTTGTACATGCAATGAAAGGTGAGACTCTGAAATTTATAAATATATTGTAAAACATGATGGGACAATTCCAAGATAAAAGTTATAAGCGTTAATGTTCAGTGAGGTCATCAAGTGAAAATAACATGTTTTTTAAACAGCTAAATTTGAAATATATATCAATCCAAGGTTTGGTGAGTAATTTGAAAACTAAAAATGAGATTTTATGTAGAAACTCCTGAAGAATAAACTGTCATTATGTCATTAACTCTTGGTCATATTCTTCTATTGGTTCATTTCAAATTATAATCAAAACCTTGTAAATTAAAAGTGTCCGTGTGTCACGAAAAAATGACACTTGTTGTTCTAAGCAAAACCCTTCATCGGAGTAACATGAAAATTCATAAGCAAAGTCAACTTTTTGCACTGAAGATTTTTGTTTCCAACAATTTTTTTGATTAGACTCACAGAACTGATTTTAGAATCATGATGCACGGGCAAACCTTGTTTTTATTCATTAAGTAATAAATTAACATTGATTGAAAATAAAAAAATGTCGATAGAACTAAAACCCATCCAAGTTAAGCTTTATAATAGATATGCAACTATTTTTAATAAAAATTTAACCTTTTGGTGCATGGCGAATGAAATTTGAAAGAAGAAGTATCAATAAGACCAGTTATCGGCACCCTGCATATTTGGCAAAACAAAAAATTAAATGTTTTTTAACAGTTTCGGGTCAGCTTAACGTCAATTCGTTCACAAACAGAACTAAGCCCTCTTGGGGTCATTTCAAGGTCAAGTTATGAAGAACCACTGAAATTTAAGAATGAAACTTGCCATTTAAGAATGAAAAAGCCTGTTCCGAGACATTGGTTTGATATTTACAAATAGGTTAATTTTGGTAGCTGATTCCGAATTCGTGGCCAATTCGTCTTTATTAATGTTATTTCAAGGTCATTACAAGGCCCAAATGAAAAAATAACAAAAACCTATGCTTCTTTTTCTGATATATAAGTTTTTTGAGTCGCTTAAATCGAGGTCGATAAATAAACAAAGGTCAAAATTAAACAAAAAAAAACAGAAATACAATGTCTACATTTCTGATATATAGTTTTTTTTATCACTTATTCCGAATTCGAGGACAATTTTTCGGTATTAAGGTCATTTCAAGGTCATTCCAAGGTCATTTTCAAAAGCAAAACAGAAATAGGATGTTCAACTTCCTGATATATATTTGTTTTTAGGTAGCTGAATTTGACTACTGGGTCAGTAAATCTGTTTTTAGCTCATTTCAAGGTCATTTAAGGCCAAAATGATGACATACGGAGAAATCAGCTTCAATCAACCAGCCTCGTTGAATAAATTTTCATAATACATAACAAATCAAAAATCTGTTAATTTAATGCGATATTTTTTTTTTGTTGCAAATAAGTTTAGTATAATTTTATATCTTGATCTGCGCTGAACAAAATTATAAATTATTTATAATAAAATGGAGCTATTAAATGAAAGTAAAATTAAAAAAATGCACATCTCACTGGCAGTTAATATATATAATAAACATTAAAACTTGCTGTTAAAATTTATATTTTACTCTCAGTTTTTATTGGCGCCATCATAAATAAGCAATGAATTATATGCCAGTCATGCCATGCAAAAAAGTTGCAAAAGTGCAACATAGAAAAAAAAAAAATTCAAAAATGCAAAAACAATTTTACACTGTTGCCACTAGCGGGAATTATAATTTTTAGCATACCGTTATATTCAACAAAGGCCACATTTATAGTTGCTAAAGTCAAGTTTTTTCAAACATAAGCATATGAAAACAATACATCATTTGTTATTGTTGTTCTTGTTATTATAACTACAATTGTTGTTGCAGGAATAGCAGAGTAGGGAAAAAGCAAATGCATAAAAACGTTGCAAGAAAAAATGAAATTATTTAAAAATATTATAACCAGCTACAACCCTTAGCTATACATTTCCGCAATTCCAGCTTTTTTTTTCAAACAACCACCTCGCAACACTTCTCCCACCATCATCGCTCATTGTCTTTATTTAGCATATTTTTCATATTTACTGTGTCCAGTTAGTCCGGCGGGAGCTAAAATGTTGGCCAACCAGGGCCAAGTTCTGAGACTTACCCATAAAAATGTCGCATTTATCATGAAGCAGCAACATGAGCCACCGTGTGTTGGTGAGTGTGTCTGACCAGCTTGGTCGTTTTTTATGTCACGCTGCTGCTTAGTGGTTCCGTTTTCAATGCTGTCTTGCTTGTATTTTTTTTTTTTTTTTTTTTTTTGTTAATATTTTTTTTGTTTCTGTTTTATTTATTACTTATTTATTTTTGTCGCCTACAATATTTAGCGACTGTTAGCTTAAGTAGCGCAAGTTTGATTTACGCGCTTGTCGAGGGTCACACTTTTTCCTTTAGCTAGACAAACACACCAACGCACATACACACACACACACACACATACACGAGCAAACCTTGCGTTGGTGTTTGTTTTATTGGCTAAAGCTGTTGTCCATCTAATATTATTTCATTTCAATGTAATTTAACTTAATTTTATTTATTTTTCCTTTGTTAAATGCCTAAAAGCATGCAATAGAAGAATTATTGCATTTAAGAAAATTTATCTTAATGTGCCATATATTAAGATAGCAATGAAAGCAAAATATTATTTATAACTATGTTAAAAACCAAGAAACGTTATATTTTTGACCATATTTTGTTTTCCACGAACTGCCGAAAAGTATGCAAGAGTAAATAAATACAAAAAGCAATGAAACTTAATTGAGCAAATATATCATAGAGATTAGTTTTACCAAATTGCATGTGAAAGCAGATTAGATACAACAAATAATGGCTATTTAGACTAGATAATAACGCTATTTTTTAAAAACTTTATTTATATAATAATATATAATAATTAAATTATGACAAATATGAAAACATAAAAAATGAATATAATAAAATACAAAACACTTTTCAAATTAAAAAATATATAAAAACATCAAAAAAAAAAAAATATAAAAATATAAAAATATAAAAATATAAAAATATAAAAATATAAAAATATAAAAATATGAAAATATAAAAATATAAAAATATAAAAATATAAAAATATAAAAATATAAAAATATAAAAATATAAAAATATAAAAATATAAAAATATAAAAATATAAAAATATAAAAATATAAAAATATAAAAATATAAAAATATAAAAATATAAAAATATAAAAATATAAAAATATAAAAATATAAAAATATAAAAATATAAAAATATAAAAATATAAAAATATAAAAATATAAAAATATAAACATATAAAAACATAAAAATATAAAAATATAAAAATATAAAAATATAAAAATATAAAATTATAAAAATATAAAAATATAAAAATTTAAAAATATAAAAATATAAAAATATAAAAATATAAAAATATAAAAATATAAAAATATAAAAATATAAAAATATAAAAATATAAAAATATAAAAATATAAAAATATAAAAATATAAAAATATAAAAATATAAAAATATAAAAATATAAAAATATAAAAATATAAAAATATAAAAATATAAAAATATAAAAATATAAAAATATAAAAATATAAAAATATAAAAATATAAAAATATAAAAATATAAAAATATAAAAATATAAAAATATAAAAATATAAAAATATAAAAATATAAAAATATAAAAATATAAAAATATAAAAATATAAAAATATAAAAATATAAAAATATAAAAATATAAAAATATAAAAATATAAAAATATAAAAATATAAAAATATAAAAATATAAAAATATAAAAATATAAAAATATAAAAATATAAAAATATAAAAATATAAAAATATAAAAATATAAAAATATAAAAATATAAAAATATAAAAATATAAAAATATAAAAATATAAAAATATAAAAATATAAAAATATAAAAATATAAAAATATAAAAATATAAAAATATAAAAATATAAAAATATAAAAATATAAAAATATAAAAATATAAAAATATAAAAATATAAACATATAAAAATATAAAAGTTTAAAAATATAAAAATATAAAAATATAAAAATATAAAAATATAAAAATATAAAAATATAAAAATATAAAAATATAAAAATATAAAAATATAAAAATATAAAAATATAAAAATATAAAATTATAAAAATATAAAAATATAAAAATATAAAAATATAAAAATATAAAAATATAAAAATATAAAAATATAAAAATATAAAAATATAAAAATATAAAAATATAAAAATATAAAAATATAAAAATATAAAAATATAAAAATATAAAAATATAAAAATATAAAAATATAAAAATATAAAAATATAAAAATATAAAAATATAAAAATATAAAAATATAAAAATATAAAAATATAAAAATATAAAAATATAAAAATATAAAAATATAAAAATATAAAAATATAAAAATATAAAAATATAAAAATATAAAAATATAAAAATATAAAAATATAAAAATATAAAAATATAAAAATATAAAAATATAAAAATATAAAAATATAAAAATATAAAAATATAAAAATATAAAAATATAAAAATATAAAAATATAAAAATATAAAAATATAAAAATATAAAAATATAAAAATATAAAAATATAAAAATATAAAAATATAAAAATATAAAAATATAAAAATATAAAAATATAAAAATATAAAAATATAAAAATATAAAAATATAAAAATATAAAAATATAAAAATATAAAAATATAAAAATATAAAAATATAAAAATATAAAAATATAAAAATATAAAAATATAAAAATATAAAAATATAAAAATATAAAAATATAAAAATATAAAAGTATAAAAATATAAAAATATAAAAATATAAAAATATAAAAATATAAAAATATAAAAATATAAAAATATAAAAATATAAAAATATAAAAATATAAAAATATAAAAATATAAAAATATAAAAATATAAAAATATAAAAATATAAAAATATAAAAATATAAAAATATAAAAATATAAAAATATAAAAATATAAAAATATAAAAATATAAAAATATAAAAATATAAAAATATAAAAATATAAAAATATAAAAATATAAAAATATAAAAATATAAAAATTTAAAAAATATAAAAATATAAAAATATAAAAATATAAAAATATAAAAATATAAAAATATAAATATATAAAAATATAAAAATATAAAAATATAAAAATATAAAAATATAAAAATATAAAAATATAAAAATATAAAAATATAAAAATATAAAAATATAAAAATATAAAAATATAAAAATATAAAAATATAAAAATATAAAAATATAAAAATATAAAAATATAAAAATATAAAAATATGAAAATATAAAAATATAAAAATATAAAAATATAAAAATATAAAAATATAAAAATATAAAAATATAAAAATATAAAAATATAAAAATATAAATATATTAGAAAAATAAGAGCACAATAATTTAAAAAAATAAAAAAAGCATGTTATATAAGAAAGTGCCTAAAACTAAACAGCTTTAAAATTTTATTAAAGCATTTCTCATTGCTTTGACGTGAAGTTAGCTAATTTTTTATTATTTATAAAATAAAATTTTAATTGCTTTTTTAAATTAACTTCGTACAAACTTAGCCTAAAACTATGCTTTTATTTTTGCTTTAGAGCTTTGCTGATAAGCTTGATAAAGCTTTATGCAGTAGAAAACATCTGCAATTAACGAGTTTCAGCGCACTAACGTGTTTCACTGCGCCTAAAATTATGCCTTGCTTGCATATAATTAAACTCACTCCCTGTGTGCTGATTTGTTACCAATTAAATGAAATGATTTCTTTTTGCTGGCATTTTTTACAAAACCTAAGCGCATAAAATTTAATGCAAAACAAGAGTCGTTAAAAAGTTTTTGCAATGCAACACACTAAAACAACAACAATAACAACAATAGCACTGCTCAATAAATAACAAAAACAGCCGATTTCATATTGCTTAGCACGCAAGTTGGTAAATATTTGTGGCGCGCATTGTTTTAATAGCGGCATAAGTATTTGTATGGCAGCTAGCATGGGTGTGTTTAATTGTTTGTATGTGTGTGTAAGTTTTTCTTTATTATTTTTTTGCATACCTAAAATTACAGCATTATTAAAATTTATGAAATATTTTGTATTTAGTCACAATGCAATGGCTATGAAGTAAGCGACTGACATCTAAAACAAATATACAGCCAGACACTGATGCAGACATAGACACTGACAACACTAGACTGCAAACAAAATGGCAAAAAAATAGCACTGTATGTTGTAAAAAAATTGTTAATAAAACGTATGAGTATTCTTTGTACATGACCGTAATAAATTCATATCAGCCGCCGCCATTCATATCTGTAGTAAAAAATATTACAAAAAAAAATAAAATGCAAATGAAAAAATTTTGAAAAAATTCAAATACAAAACTTTTGCCTTAGCTGCCTGTCGCTGCTATGCAAATGTTCAGCTATTTGCTCTTTTGTCTGCGTCTGTCTATGAAATCGTTGACTCTCTTTTTTTCACTCTCTCTCTCTCTTCGCACTCCTCCATCAGTCAATGGAGTTGCCTGCATTATGAAAGCCAAGCGGAAGTTTTGACCATATTTGCATTTGTTGTGTGCTTTTAGGGCGTCGCGTTCAAATTTCTATTTGGTTTTTTTTTGTTTTTTTTTTCGCTTTGTATTATTTGCACACTTTTTTTGCTTTGCTGCTATTTAAGTGTTTCTATTGTTTTTCGTTTCGGCAGTGCTATGTAATATTTAGATTTATTTATCCATTGGGACAACATGTCGCGACATGATGCATGTTGAAAATATGAAAATATTATGTTAGTTTTTGTTAGCCAAAACAAAAATATTGCATACTTTTGGGAGTAGACGTAAAAAAACTTTTTAGATATTATTATGAGTGCAACGGATATAACTTTTTGTGCATTTCAGTGTTTGGAATTTTTTTTGTTTTGCTTACAATAAGTGAAATTATTTAATTCAAGCTACAGCCCAAAAATAGGCAACAGAAAGTTGTGTATCAATTTGATGTAAGCTTAATTAAATAAATTAAATAGGCAGTAGGTTGATGATGACAAGAACTTAAAATGCTGTTCAACGTAAAGATCATATGGCATGCCAGACTATGAAGATAACATAGAAACTAACAAATCTACATTTTATAAAGCTATGAATGGCGCAAACGTTGTAAAGACACAATAAAATTATTTGAAAAAACTTAAGAACTTATTAAGGCACTCTAGTCGGGAAGTAGATCTCTACCAAAACCGCTTTAAATAGTGTTTTCTTATTAAAAGGCGTTCTAAATGATAATATTTTTTCGTTCATATTAACGTATCAAATTAATAATGTCTAAAAGTATGCAGTACTTTTACTACATAGTTTTGAAAAAATATATTGCATACTTTCGAGAGTATGTACCAAAGTATTTATAGCAAAACATATGAGTGCAGCTCTTTAGTATTAAATAGTTTTGTGCTTTTCATTAAATAAAATAAATCCTCTAAGTATGCAACATTTATAGTTAGTACCATATTTAATTTGTATATTATTATATAATGTTTTTACAGTGTTAAGTTCAGGAAAAGGCTGATTATGAATGAGTAAATAACAATATTTTGATTTTATAAATATGTAAGATCAAGTTTAAGTAGTTAACATTTAGCTATTTTGCTATTTTGTAAATAAAATATAAAAGCCTAAAAGCTTGCACTAAAAAAAATGTCTGTACACTTAAGATGCCTTTTGTAATAACAATAAAGTTTTTGTTGAAACACATGCCTGTAAATATCTAATCATTTAAACATTCATTAAAAAAATATTCTCAGAATTGCTAAAAATGGTCTTGAATTACTCGTTTTATTTGAAATGACTTGCTTCAATTATATAATCAGTTTCAAATTATAAATTCAATAAATTAAAATAACGAAAAATAGTCCAGAGAATATAAAATATTGGTTACTTAGAAAGAAAACAAAACTGTATTATGCAAAGATTATTTAAAATTTTCAAGATAAAACACTTAAAACATTTTTTACTCAGAAATTATCATGTCTTTGAAGTTGAAGCCACTTTTGGATAATTTGACATTCTTGGTATATCTTTACAACAATAACAATAGCATAATATATAGTTACAATTAAAAAACGAAAAAATTCCATGAATTAATAAGAAATTTTGCGAACAAACTAAATTTCCGAAGGCTTTTTAAAAATGCCTCAAAATATGCTGCAAATTTATAAGTTTATGGAATTAAAAACAAAAACTTAAATAATATTGAAATTTTATAAAAAGCCAAAGACTCTTTACTAACAAGTCATTAAAGAAGTCATGCAGCAAAGTTTTAAACCAATCTATAGTATTAATAGTAAGTATTACTTGAATTTACTGCATACTTTTAGACATTTTGAACAAAATATATTCAAGTGTTTGCAGGCCCGTAGCCAGAAAAATTTGGTTCGGAGGGCAACAAAATTTTTTTTTTAAATTAGAAAACCATAAAACTAGAAGAAATTAAAATAAAAAATGCGGGGGTGTTTTGAACTAAATTTTTTTTTTATTTAATTTTATGTATAAAATGTGCTACTTTTAAAAATTACACAAAAATCCTTGTTCCAAAATTCATTAAATTATTTTAAATTTTTTATAAATTAGCTATTTTTGACTTCAAAATTAATTAATCATAAATAAAATACTATTTTTTATAAATTTTTTAACATAAATTATTTTTATATTTCAAAAATTACCTTATTTTACACTTTAATATAAATTTTAAAAAACATTTAGTTCAAACAACCCCCCATTTTTTATTTTAATTTCTTCTAGTTTTATGGTTTTCTAATTTCGAAAAAGAAATTGGTTGCCCTCGACCTACAGTTTTCTGGCTACGGGCCTGCAAACACTTGAATATATTTTGTCGAAAATGTCTAAAAGTATGCAGTAAATACTTACTGCATAATAATAATAGTAATAGTAATATTACTTAATAATAGTAAGTAATACTTACTATTAATACTATAGATTGGTTTTAAACTTTGTTGCATGACTTCTTTAATGACTTGCCAGTGAATTATTGCCAGTTTTCTGTATTATTAGAAGTCCTAAAAATTTAATTTTTCGAGATATTTGCTTACTTTTTGCTTGTGACACGCCTACCAGCTATAGAAAATTTCAAAATTGTTCGATATCTGTTTGCTGGAAGAATTTATTTTGTGAAAAATGATTTGAAATCATGAATCAAAAAAATTAATGTCCAATATGGGGGTAGCTGGAGGTCATATGATGGCCAAATTCAAACAATTTAGGAAATTGACAGATAAATAACCCCTGAGCGGCGAAAAGCTATCCATGGTGCATTGAGAAGTCTAAAAGTATGCACTACATTCAAATCTGACTAACTGTGAATGCTATAAATTGGTTCTAAACTTTGCTGCATGACTTCTTCAATGATTTGTCAATGACGAGTCTAGGAAGTACAAAAATATCATTTATTTTATTAAAACAACTTCAAAAACTGTTGGTGGTGACCGTGGCATGCAGGTTAAGTATGTGGCTTAGATGCTCAGAGACCGAGTTCGATCCCCAGTCGCAGCAAAAGTTTAAATGGCCAATTTGTTTGTTTGTTCAAAAAAATTTTTTTTTCAAAATTTTCGCTTAATATTTGTATGTGGCACTCCAATAAGCTATATGAAATTGCTTTTTTTTATTTTGATATGCTGAAACAATTTATTTACTTGGGTGTGATAAAAGGGGCGGTAGGAGGGCAAAACTGGCCTCGCAAAATGAAAATAAAAAAAATGGAGGAAATGAACAAACAAATAAGCCTTCAACGGCCTAAAAGTTGTTCGTAGAGCATGAAGATGCCTACAAGTTTGCACTAAATTTACTTATCACTACCAGTTAATGCTATAGATTGACTTAAAAATTTGCTGCAATCCTTCTTCAATGACTTGTCAGTGCCTAGTCTTGAAAGAACCAAAATATTGCTTTTTTTATTGTTAGATTTAAAAAAAATTTATTTCTAAACAATCTTGTTTGACAGCAATATTTTTTATTTTAAAATAGCCCAAAAAAATGTACAAATTAATAATATGTTGCATATATTCGGGCATTTCTGCAACAAGGTTAATGAATTTACAAATTAAATTTCACTCAAAGGACAATTTCTAATAAGTTTAGAGAAGAGTTTATGCTGTTGCATATTTTTAGGCATTTTAAGAAAAAAGCTAATCGATTTGATCAACTTAAATCAATTTTATTGTGTACTTTTAGACGTAATCACAAAGCACGAGATATTGATGTTGCTTTTAAAATATTGTAAAATACATCTTCAAATATAATTTTTCATTATAATATTTTAGACAAAAATTTTTTTTTTATAATATTATATCAATTTTAGGTATATCAAAATCTCTTGCATATTTTTCGGGTTTAAATAAATTAGTTTTTTGTTCTTGTGTTTCATTATCAGACTTTGACATGTTATTATTAAAAATATGTACTCTGAAAGCATTACTTGTTTGAATACATGCAAACATAATTTATTTCATACTTTTAGGCATTTTCAACAAATCAGCTTGACTGTCTTATTCTCTAAAAGTAAAAGATAGTAGAAGATATGTATGTTTCATATATTTAGGCTTGTATAGTCTTAACTTAATGTTAATGATTTCAAAATTTAATGTGTAAAAATTTAAATTTAAAAATATTATGTAAAATTTCTTAAAAGTTTTTGTAACAAAAAATTCTTGCATACTTTTAGGCACTTCAAAAAATTGCTTAGCTTTTTATTTCCAATATTTTTGAGTAGTATTCCACATATCCACGATAGTATTCCACATACCGTTACTGCGTACGATATGTATTCCATATGCTGAAGGCACTTAAAGAAAAACGTGTATTAATTTTATTAATTTCAAGCAATTTCTTTGTTTGCTTTAAGCTGACTTCGGTGTGAGAAGTTAGAAAAACTGTTAATTTTTAATAAGTTTAAAAAATATTAACTAAAAAAATTTTTTTTTCTTGATATAAAATCATATATGCAAAGTTGCTAATTTTTGCAGACTTTTAGGCTTTCAATTTATTCATGTATTTTAGTTTGAGCATTGAAATGCATTGAAAAATATTTTGTAGAATATTATGAGCAGCTTTGTTGTATTTTGAAGTAGAAAAAAATTTGTTGCATACTTTTAGGCACTTCAAAAAAATTGCTTAGCAGTATGTTTGCTCATACTAGCTTTTTTTTATAGCTTATAAAACTTATAAAAAAAAAAAATTGATTAACAAACTAACTAATTCACAAACTAATAAAATGTTGCTTACATTTAGGCACATGAGTAATAATTTTAATGTTAATAACTTTTTTATTTACTAAAAAAACAATTATATACTCAATAATTTTTTTACAATTATATATTCAATAATACTAAACAAAACTAATACTTATTAAAACTTTCGCGCAAGCAAATTAAATTTTATATAATATAGCATAATTTTGGGCATTTAAAAGAAAAATATGTAATGATTTTCTTAAATTTTAAGCAATTTCATTGCTTGTCTTAAGTTGCCTTCGGTATGAGGAGTAAGAAAAAGTAATAAATTTTAATAGGTTAAAAATATATTTTTGAACATTTTTTTTTCTCAATAGAAAATTTTGTGAGCAAAGTTGCTCATTTTTTGCATACTTTTAGGCTTTAAATTCATTAATTTATTTTAGTTTGAGCCTTGAAATGCATTGAAAAATATTTTTTAAGAATATTATGAGCAGCTTTGTTGTGTTTTAAAGTAGAAAAAAATTTGTTGCATACTTTTAGGCACTTCACAAAATTCCTTAGCTTTGTTATTGCCAATATTAGCTGTTTTTCCTGAAAAGCATATAAAACTTATAAAAACACAGAGAACAAATTTATTAAAAAGCTAGCTTATAAACAAACAAATAAAATTTTGCGTACATTTAGGCACAAGAGTAATTATTTTAATGATAATAACACTTTTATTTACTCAAATAACAATTTATAAACAAATACTGGCTAAATCTTTTGCGCAAGCGATTGAAATTTTATAAAATACTAGCGGATGTAACCCGGTATTACTCGGGGTTGTGACTCGAGCACAGAAAACGGACGATTTTCAAAACTTCTCTCATTTTAACATTTTTTAAATTATCAATTAAATTTTAAAATTTTTTAAATTATCGTTTTTTGTGATTTTGACCCCTCTTCCCGTCGAAAGTGTTTAGTCAAATTTCCGTAAAACTGTACCTACCAGAGATGATTAAAAAAAATGACACCTTCAACGTCTCGATATGACGTCTGGTTTCTGAGGAAAATGGTCACTCACACTCAGAAAAAAACACATATCCAGGTCTCGCTCCGACGTCTGAAAAAATCATTCTGTAAAAAATTTTAAAAAATGCGTTTTAAGTTTTTCTTAACATTCATTTAATATTCATTTATATCTCAGAAAAAAAATTATAGGAGTTATTGAGTCTTATAAACGCACTACTTAAAGAGCCCTCTTGCGGAAGTCTTTGGAATTTTTTATACCCTATATTTAATTTTGAGAGCAGTTGAATCTTCATGCCAAATTTCATTGAAATCGGTTCAGGCGTTTAGAAGTTATTATAGAGTGCCACGCCCACATACTTCTGCCCACTTTTTTACACCCCCTATGTTCTTTCTCCCTATGAAAGGCATTCGGTGTCCAAATTTCAGCTTAATCGGATAAGCGGTGCGCGAGCCTATACGGATCAGACAGACAGACAGACAGACAGGAGGACAAACATTTGATTTTATATATAAGAATAACATATTTTTAGGCATTTTAAAGCAATTTGGTGAGTTTAGCAGTGAATAAACTTGGCTGCAACGACAGAATAGCTTCTTATTATGTTAATTTGCATTTTTAAATTTATTGACAGTCATAAAAATTTCTCATTATGAAATAAAATGAAATGAAAAATCATAAAAAGACCAAAAACTGTCAACATCAAAAGAATTAATGATGAAAAAAAATTATATTAAATAATTTTGACTTTCGTACTCCATGTTAAACTCCATACTGAACTTCAAAATAAAGCGTGAAAAACAGTACCGTATAATTAACTCAGCAAATTTATAACATACCAAGCAAATGTCATGCTCCCAACCTCATATCCCTCAAACTGTTCATTCTTACGGTTACAGTGCTTCTAAGATACAAAATAATGGTCAGCCTGAATGTATGCATACATAATTAATTTGGTTAACATCATTAAGGACACATTAACGACAACAACAACATAACAACATTCGAGATGAAAAACAAAAAATATTGTCATATTGTCAGCTTTAAAAATTTTGTGAATGCCACCTACCGTAGAACGAACGAATTTTTCTAATTTCAAAACACAAAAGTCAAGCTTCATGCTGCGCACCTAATATTGCTCAAACTGTAGTTATTTTGTGCTATTACAGTGCCTTTCAAACTTTTATACATAAACTATTTGAACAAAATTGCAGCCTGAAAGTATGCACAGAAAATGTGAAAATATTTATTTGACATAAATAGTGCTGTTTTAAAATCAAATCAATTTTTAATCGCAATTTTTACTTTAAATGATTCCAACTCCTTACAAGACGTGTTTTTAATCCTTATTGGCACACTTATGTAGTGTTACGTGCATGACACTTTGGCATCATTTGCACTCCAGCGACAAAAAAAAAGTTTTAATATAAAAACTAAAAAAATTTTAATATTCTATTTTTATCCTTTTTTTAATTTTTTGTATACTTATTTTTTAAATTTTTTTTTTTTTGTAGCTTGTTAAGGTACTATTACAGTGTATAGAAAAGATTACAAAATTTTTTTATTATTTTTTTTTACATTGAGTGTATTTTTTAATACAAAAAAATACCATTATCAGGCTGTTAGCTTCATAAATATAAGAAGGTTGCTCAAAAATTCTACAAATAATTTTGTTCTCTTTAATTTTTGTCAACTTCAATGTCTAGAAATATCAATTTTATTAGCATAAGACAACAATTTACTAAATTTATAAAATTGGTATCTAAAATTATGAATAAATTACCGCTATTAAGCATTTAATTCAAAATATTAAGAACAGCTGCCTGTTTATTGTTATAAAATCTCATTCAATAAACTTTTTATCAAATTTTTTCAACCATCAAGAAGTACTCTAGCTTTTTTCTTTAGCATATTAAAAAAAAAAAAAAACTCCTTTTCATCACCCATGGCATGCAATCATTTCTTATTAACCTCTCAAAATGTTCATCTACATTCCTTTAGCGATTTATTTTGCCAAATCAAGCTGTCAAAAGCAGTAAATGCGCATTTATCAAATAGAACACCTAAAAGTATGCTTGCTACTGTTACTGTTACTGTTACTGTCATAAGAACTGCCTCAGCCAGCTTTTGGCAATAAGTGCAAACTTTAACACTATTTGCGGCTTTATTTCAAGGTTTAAAGTAGAGCTGCGTAGATTTACGACAAGCACGCTCGCACACGCATCAAATGCTCAACCTTAAACATGCACAACAACACATGCTATATAAGCATGAAACAACAAGAAGAAGAAGAACGAAAAACTTCTTTACGTTTCTTTCTTTCTGCTATTCTTTTTTTTTTAGTGCCAAATTGAAAATGTGCCAAATGTGAAAAGTTCGCACATTCAGTCACGCAGCAATCAGTAGGTATCAAAGAAACTTTCAAGTGTGTGCGTGCCATGAGCACACACACACAACACACTTACACACAACACACATAATGCCAATATTGTTGACTACTGTCAACAGCCTCCAGTAGAGAAAAGTGAAGGCAGTGTGTTGGGTACGTGTGCTAAAAATCCTGATCAAACAACGTATTGACTTTTGTCAAAGTGGCCTGGCATTTTGATAACCGACAGTGAAGTGTGGCTGCCACATTTCTAAACACATTTTCTCATTTCATAGCGCGCTTTCTGACATAATTCCACAAGCTGGTTGGGGGTGTGTGTGTGGCATTGTGCGTCTGTGGCCGAGCCAAAAAGTCATAATCATAAAACCATTTTATTACTCACAATTGCATTACGTTTGGATTTTAATGCTATTTCCACTAAAGCGCTCTGTGTTGCGGTTACATTTGTCGAACTTCTTCCATACCATAGGTATGTATATATGTATGTATGTGTTCAACTCTGCGGCCTGGTCTATAAAAGTGTTTGTGAAACTTTGTGAAAATAAGAGCAGAGAAAAAAAAAACACACACACAAATTCATGCCGAGTGTGTGACTAAAATTTATAAGCAAAGACAAATATACTAAAAATGCTGCGAAATGTTACAGCCGTTGGCTGTGAATGAATGAATGTACATTAAAAATTTGGGCAAACGTATTTTTTATGAGGAATTTTAGAATGATTTTCATTTAAACTGTCATCAAAGAAATGCATATAAAATAAATTATGTACACCTAGATGTCAGCCAGCACTTAAATGAGGATTTCACAGAAAAACGTTAAGCTTGTCTTTTGGCATAAAATTAACTAATAAGTAAATTCACAGCTGCTCATGTGAATGTGAATATTGAGAAAAGCAGAAAGGAAGGTGTCTTGAAAGGTATGGCATTTTTTAGAGTAAAGGAAACATGCAAAGCGATGACGTTTTTAGTGTTTAACTTAATTCAACATGTGGCAAATTGTATGAAAAATGAATGATATAAAAATAAAAAAAAAACATAAACTATACATGAAACATTTTATTGGAATATATTACATACCGAAGTCCATCAAAAATGCTCTGTTGAATACTTTATAGAGAGAAAATTAATATTGTATAATTTTATGACATCATATTATTGAAATATGCTCATAACAACTGATGAATGTCGAGACATAAAGATTAAAATTGTTTGATTGTGACAAATCAATTTCTGTACCTCCTCAAAATATGCAACAAATTTTTTAAATGACCATTTATATCATGAAATTAATAAAATATAATTTTGCAGACTATACCAAACGGCATTAATTTCATAGTTAGTATAGCTCAAAAAATTAATTTACTTAAAGCCTAAAAATATGCAATAAATTATTCGAATCTCTAACAAATTCATGTATATTTTACATTGCAACAAAAAACATACCAATCTTATGTGAAGATATATTAATCTGCACAAATTTCTTTTTTCGCACAATAAGGGTGGCTAAAAGTATGCAATAAAATAGTTTTAAACTGTTTGCCTTAATGAAATTATATTTTGACATGCTTAAAAACATGAACATCTTTACATATCAATTAAAACAATTACAAATAAAAATATTGTCATCAAACAAGACAACTCAGTGTTACTTTGAAATGCCGCAAAGTATGCAGTACAAGTTTTTAATGGCAAAAAAGCCAAATTTCTCAAAAATTTTCAAAACAGATGCATAACTAGGATAATTTGTCATAAAATCATATGAACAATCAATTTATGCAGTTCACATATGTAAGAAATTTTTAAAATTCCAACTACATATGTCATGAAACAAAAGAAAATAATTATTTATGTATACCATTCGATATAGCATTAATTCCTTCTTCATAATAACGCTGAAAATACCAGAAATTAACTAAAACAATGCCCCTCAAAATATGCACTAAATTTCTTAATATTCTAAATTTTTAAATTTCTAAATTTCTTAAAGAAGTCCATCAATTTTTTACGTAGTAACAAAATAAAATCAATTTTAAATTATATTTTTATGAGCACAAATATTTAATTTAACACAACGTACAGTTATCCAAAGCCGGTTAAAGGTATGCAATACAATTTGTTGAAGCTTTTGAAGCACAAATATTTCATTCAACACAGCGTAGAATATTTTAAGGCCGGTTAAAGGTATGCAAAACAATTTTTTGGAAGCTTTTCACATCAACTAAGTTATTTCTTATAATTTAACAGCTACGAATAAAGATTAACACAAATTAAAAAAAAAAAAAAATGACAATCAACACCATTCAGGAATATTTTTGAAATGCCTCAAAGTATGCAGTAAATAATATTAACTCAAAACCAAATCTTTCAGAATTTTTCAAAAAGAGGTGCATAAAACAGCTTTATAAGCATGAATGCTTATGACAAATGAATTAATGTATATCCTAAAAGTGTGCAACAAATTTTTACGATTTCAACTAATTCAAATTATATAAGAAAAATAAATTTTTTTAGACAATTCAAAATAGCTTTCTTTGCATGCTTTGTAATGCTAAAAAAACATAAAATTAATTTATTTCAAGCCTAAAAATATGCAATAACTTATTTTTTCTCTAAAAATCTTACTAGTTCTTACAAAAAATCATAAAAGAAAACCAATTTAATGTTAAGGATGGTTTTATGTATGCAAATTTTTTGCTCCAAACACTAAAGACGGTTAAAAGTATGCAATAAAAATGTTTAAAACTGTCGACATCCATGAAATTATATCTCAAATGCCTTAAACCTTTAAGAGCTTTCCATATTGCCTTGCAAAATTAAAAGCAACAATTTTGAGGAACAAAAAATTTCATTGATGCTCGTTAAATGCCTCAAAGTATGCAGTAAATTTTTTTTACAAAAACAAAAAAAAAATTCCTCTGCATTTAAAAAAAAAAAAATGGTTCATAAAATGACAAATTAGTCATGACTGCATTTCACAAATCAATTTATGTATTTCCTACAAGTATGCAATACATTCTTAAATGTCCAATTACATCGTGATATGAAAGAAAATAATAGCTTTTGTTTAAATAAAGCAGTTCTTATAGTGATTTTTTTTAAGTGCCTTAAAGTATGCAATAAATTGTATAAACTTTTCGAAATTTCGAAGTTTTTCAAAAAGGCTTCATAGAAAACTTGACTAATCATAATTATTTACGAAAAATGAATTTATTTAAGCCCTAAATGCATGCAATAAATTGTGAATTTTGCAAATATATCTCGATATAAAAAAATACGATAAGACTACCATATAAAAAACAGTGTATTATTATAAACGGTAAATTAAAATTAAGCGGTAAATTAAATGCTGAAAATAACAAAAATTAATTTATTCGAAGCCTAAAAATATGCAATAAATATTTTTAATATCTAACAAGCAAACTAGTTCTTACAAAAAAAACAAAAATAAAAACCAATTTTATGTAAAGGATGTTTTTATGTGTGCAAATTTTTTGCTCCAAACACTAAAGGCGGTTAAAAGTATGCAATAAAAATGTTTGAAACTGTCGACGTCCATGAAACTATGTGTCAACTGCCTTAAAACTTTAAAAGCTTTGCATATTGCCTTGCAAAATTATAAGCAACAATATTTAAGGAACAAAAAATTTCATTGATGCTCCTAAAATGCCTCAAAGTATGCAGTAAATTTTTTTACAAAAAAAAAATGCCTCTGCATTTTTCAAAAAATGGTTCATAAAATGACAAATTAGTCATGACTTCATTTCTGAAATCAATTAATGTAGTTCCTACAAGTATGCAATATATTTTTTTAACTTCCAATGACATCGTGAAATGAAAGAAAATATTAGGTTTTGTTATAATAAAGCAGTTGTTATAGTAACTTTTTTTTGTGCCTTAAGATATGCAATAAATTGTATAAATTTTCGAAATTTCGAAATTTTTCAAAGTTCAAAGTTGCTTCATAGAAAACATGACTAATCATAATTATTTATGAAAAATCAATTTATTTAAGCTTCAAAATTGCTTCATAGAAAACATGACTTATCAGAATTATTTATGAAAAATCATTATTTAAACCCTAAATGCATGCAATATATTATGAACTTTGCAAATAAATCTAGATATAAAAAAATACGATAAGACTACCATATAAAAAACATTGTATTATTAAAAACGGTAAATTAAAATTCAACGGATGTTTTCATGTATGCAAATTTAATATTCCAAACACTTAAGGCGGCTGAAAGTATGCAATAAAAATGTTTAAAACTGTCGGCATCCATGATCTATATCTCAAATGCCTTAAAACTTTAACAGCTATGCATATTGCCTTGCAAAATTATAAGCAACAATTTTTAACGAACAAAAAATTTGACTCATGCTACTAAAATGCCACAAAGTATGCAGTACATTTTTTTTAAAGAAAAACAAAGTTTTTAAGCATTTTTAAAAAAATTTTGCATAAAATGGCACAGTAGTCATGACTTCATTTCACAAATCAATTTATGTAGTTCCTACAGGTATGCAATATTTTTTTAATATCAAATTACATCGTGAAAAAATATTTTAGCTTTTGTTATAATAAAGCAGTTGTAGTGATTTTTGTTTTTAGTGCCTTAAGGTATGCAATAAATGGTATATATTTTTTATAATTTAAAAATTTTTCAAAGTTGCTTTAAAGATCACATGACTTATCAGAAGTATTTAAGGCGGGACATAAATTTCGCGGCAAAGAAAACAGACCTTTTTTAAAAAATTCATAACTCAGTTAAAAATAAATATTTTTCTAAAATTTTGTTATATTTTTGTAAAGAATTAAACAAATAACAAGAAAAACAATTCAAAAAATATATTTTTCACTTCAATATGGTTTTGTAGAGCTCCAAACTGGCGGAAGAGATTTTTTTAATTCTTAACAAAATTGGTTATCGTATGACGAAGCCTTTTTTTAAATTTTTGGTGATGTTCCAAATTTGAAAAAGTGTTTTTTTGAAAAAAATATTGATTTTAAAAATTCATACAAAATCGAAAAAAAATGTAAACAAAACTCGTGTCATACGATAGCGAATCAAGTTTTAAAAAAATACAAAAAAAAAAATTTCGTCAAAAAATTAACCCGCTTGTATGAGCCGCAACCAATATGAAATACATGCTTTCGAGATAAACGCGTTCAAAGTTTGTGAACAAAAAAAAAAGGGTTGAAAAAGAAAAATGCGCTTTCACTAATCCGGCTGCAACTTTTGAACCCGTAAAAATTTTTCCATGAAATTTTTTTTTTTTAAATCTTAAAAATATTTACTAAAATACAAAAAGAGTTGCTTTAAAAAAACGGCCAATGTTATATCCCCGGTTAAACCAAACTAAACAATAACTCTTGGTTTCAACTGCATTTCATTTTGTTAGGCTTGTTTTTTGTGAAAATAATATTATTTATCTAGTTTCTAATTAGTTTAACATGCACAACCTAGCATAACCATATCATGGATACAAATATTTTGATTGAATAAAACTAATTTCAAACATTGCTATTTGAAACTGTTGATTATATCAAATGTGTTGCTTGAGGCATGTAAAGTTAGATGTTTCAAATTTAAATTCAAATTTTGTATATCATCAAGTATGCTCTAATGATGAAATTGAATTGTGTTTTTATGCTTTTTGTAATTTTCTTTACAAACAACACAACAATAAACAATTTAATTTCAACACGTTGCCACAGCTTCAGGCTGCCAAACAATATTAAAAAGCAAGAAATACAAGAAGGAAAAAAAAAATGCAATCAATTTTCCAATCAAGTACAATAAATAATTCAACAAAACGTATACCACAAACTGCCATACCAACAACACTTAAAATTCTGGCGGGGGCGTTGAAGGTAGGTTTACAAATAAACAACAGTACATTTGAGCCAACATCAAAAACAAATAGTAGTACCATAACAGCAGCAACAACAACAACAACAACAACAACAACAAGACTAAGAACAACAATTTCAAGCGCACACGCATAAACATACAACATTCAATTGTGTGCAAAAATTTACAACAGCAACTCATTGCTTTTGAGCTAAAGAAATTAAGAAAAAAAAACAAAAAAAAAAAAAAAAAATACTTCTGAAATCCAAAACCATTACTTATTGAATTGATGACAAAGTGTAAATAAATCGAAAGTATAGCATTTATAAATTGCAAATTCTACGAATTGTCTGAATTATGTAAATTCAAAACGTGTGTTCAATAATTTTTATGTCGTTGCTGCTGTTGTTGTTGTTTTGTTATCAATTTTATTAAATAAATTTGCCAAAAAAAAAAAAAAAAAAAAAATGAAAAAGTTAGCTTATTGTGTTTTTTTGACAAAAAGTTGCTGCATACGTGTAGGCATGTCTTTAAGTACGTTAAGCTTGTCAAAGCTTTGCTTTTAATCATTGTTCAACATATGCAATCAATAAAATTTTCATTTTTAATATTATAACCTAATGTAAACAATTTAAAAAATACGCTTAGCGTGTGTTTTGACATGAAACTTTTGCTAGGTTTCAATTTGAACAAAGCCTAATTGTAGGCAGCACTTTTTCAATCAAAAAAGTTATGTTAATAATTTTTTGAGTTAAATGAACTTGAAAAGCTTACTACCAATTTATATTTAAATAAAATTAAGGCAAAATAAATTCATTAAATTTTTTTTCAGCAGTTAAAAGTATGCAACAGTTTTTTTCACTTACAGTAAACACTAATGCTATGTCTACACAGAGAGTTAAGTTAATTTTAACTAACATTTAACCGAAGTTGTTCACACAGAGATACCGTAGGAGAATTGAGTTAAATTTGCCGACAGTGCTGCTGGTGTCTCTGCGTACACATGCGTTTTTTTCTTGCTATGCGAAAGCTCTACCCATATTTGGATGAAAACTACTTTCCCCACTATTGCCCAAATCCTTTTCGAAGTTCTTTTACTCATTTTTTAAAGAAAATAACAACATATAGTTAAAAAAGTAAATTGTATAATTAACGAATCAGCTGTTCTATTTTGACAGTTCTTGTTAAAAAAGTTTCTTTCATGAAAAATACCACTGAATATAAACATTTATATTATTTTGTAGTGTACTTTTAGGCACTTTTTACATTGAGTTATAAAAACTCAGAATATATAATGAGTTAAGTTGAGTTAAATCGTACATTTTTGTACTGGTAACGTAAGAGTTTATTTCTCGTTAAATAGGAAAACTCATCTTTGTACTGGTAACTCAAACTTAACTCTCTGTGAAGACGTAGCATAAGGGAAAGTTTCAAAAAATATCATCAAATATTTCTACAATTGTTTTTCAACCAATTTCTTCACTTTTTGATTAAAGAACATTCCACACTTTAAGCGTCAAAATTGACATTTATTAACTCGTTTTAGTGAGTCAGTTTCTCGCTTATGCCTTTGGTTAATAACTTAAATTTAGCTTAATTTCCACACCAGCCTTGCCGCATTTGTTCTTGCTAGTTTCACTCTAATGACTAAACAAACAAGTAATAACCAAACCGCAAACATGACTTAAACAAACAGCTGCAATTTGAATGATTGCTGTCAAATTTTGACTGATAGCTGTCTAGTTGTTGTTTCATATTCATATTGTTAATGGTAAATAAATTTTGCATAATGTGTGTGTGCTTTAACTAGTTGCTGCGGTTAGCTGCGGACTAGCAGGTAGGTGTAAATCAGCTTTATGCCAAAACGAATATTTGCTTAACCAACATTTCGAATGAGTGTCACACAGGTTCATGTTAATTTTCAGTCATATCAGCATTAAATATTTTATTAAGTTGGTATATCTCCAACTAGTTTGAGGTATTTGCTGTGAAAAAGCTAAGACATAATTTATTAAATGAACACCTTCGGTTATGCTGTCTGCATAAAATTGTTCAGGCTCTAGAGCATTTAGTTGAAGAGCTTATTTCTTAATGTTTCTGATGAATTTTATTAACGCCTAACGGTATGCAAACATAATTTGTTAATTAGTTAGCTCTTACAATGGCAAGGCTAGAATAATCGTGTAAATTTTTTTTTGAGAAATTTTTCCTCCCATCATTTAGGTTCATAAAAATATAAAAAAAATCCAACTTAGTTAAACCATACATATATCTCTAAATTTATGTTTGTCATGTTGGTACAACTATATTTTACAGTACCAACCTATTTGATTTTAAAAAAGACGATGGAAATTAAAAAAAAAAATTTTTCTAATGTGTCCATTATAATGGACAAATCCATTGAAAGGGTTAAGTAGCCTATAAGCCATGCGTTTTTTACTTATTAGTATGTGGAGGTCTAATTAAATAAACTAGTATCGTCTGGGGTCGAAATTCGACCAATTTATTGATTGTCTAATTATAATTATATGCGAGATAATTAAAATAAGTGAGAGGCTACAACTCTTAACTGATTGGAGATATAAAGCTATTTTCTTCAACAAAATTATTTTTTTATTTTATTATTTTTTAAAAAAAAAAACAACATTTTAAAAAAATTTAATTTTGTCAAAGAAATCATAAGGGGTGGTACGTAGCCTTGATTTTTTGATGGCACGGACAGTTTATTAATTTAGTGTCAAGACAAAATAAATTTAACTCAAATTCGGTAAAGATTTTGAAAGAAAATCAAAAATGAAATTTTGAGTTTTTGTTTTTTGTACAACACAAATCATTTTTACCCCATATTTTAAAAAAAAATCAAATTTTATGGTTTTTTTTTAAAAATAAATGTATTCTTTAAGAAAAAATATGGTTTGTGAAGTTCATGATAATTTCTATGCAATACAATTTCGACATTTTGTCAGTGTATTTCAAATTAATAAAATTGAAAGCATAAAAATTTTAAATATTATTAAAATTTACCACTTTTTATGAATACAGCATTCTAAAAATTAGTTATTTATCTTAAGCTCACACTTTCAAAGCATAGCAACTACAAACCAGCTAATGTTTTAAAGCAGTTTTACAAATAATCCTGCTAAGGAGGTACGTTAAAAGACAAATTTTAAAAATATCTGTATAAAAATTATGAAAAATATTAATTTTTATGTAAAGATACGTGATTAAACATATTATTATATAACAGCATAGCAAAAAAATTACAGAGTTTCCAACTAAGAAGCTCGGTCAAAGTTCTTAAAAGGGCTTATATGGCCAATTTGTTTGTTTGTTTTTTTCCTATTATAACAAAAAATTAGGTAAATCAGCGCCGCATCCTTTCACAACTCAAATTCGTAAAGTTTTCAATTTATTGTTAATTTTTTAATTTTATTTTCAAGTGTAATAAAGATATATAAATTTATTTGAGAACAAAAATTTTCCGATCCACATAACTTTGCCCTTGAAAGCCTATCTTAATGTTCATCAAAATGACTTCTTATATATTCGTAAACTTTACTTTCACTTTCAAGAGCTCCACTCTTCATAAGTTGCCATAATATTTATTTATATCCAAAAATTTATACGAATTTGATTTAACGACCGTGCAATAAAATTCAAAACTTTCATAATTATCATAATTTTTATACACATCGACGCAGCTACAATATAATATGTCTAAGTGTGGTTCGCTTTATATGATTGAGCATCTATTTGTTTTTTTTTATGTCGAAATTATTGTGCTTTCGATGGTTCATTTGTTGTTTTCTTTTTTGGTTTTTCTACTCCAACTGCTAGCAAAATGAAATCACGTATGAAAAATTTACGAAAATCATGATACTTCCGTTTCCTATTCCGACAGCCACTACCGCGCTGTCGCTATCGCTGTTGACTTTATCGACAATCCTGCTTCCGCATTACAAGCAACATCAAAGCTATTACAGACAAGGCCATAAAAAAAAGCTCAATAAAAATCATTATATATGATCCCGTCAAGCAAATCTGCTTATATTGTTGGCTGATTTTTGTACAGTGTATAAATTGACTGGAAACACATGAATGGCAATAATGTTAGTCATACATATACACACGCATAAACTGCCTTAGACCTTCTCACACACACACACACACACACACAAACACACAAATACATCATATATAAACATGTGCTCATATTTATGAGCAAATAAATAATTTTCTGCCAGACTTATGGAAAAAATATAGGTATCAATATGAAAAAAAAATTACACACATACACAAAAAAAAAAATATCTATATAAAATCAAAAAGGAAATAAACTAGAAAAAATCTAATAATATTTTTTTTTCGCTTTTTTTCTTCTCTTTGCAGTTTGCACGAATTTTCAGTTGAATGACCAAAAAGAATGAGCGAGCAATAATAATGATGAAAAACGAGAAAAAATCAAAAATCGAACAACATAAAAGGAAATTTTGCCCAAGGGCCAAAATAAACTAAACTAAACGAAATCAAACAACTACAACAACAACAAAAAAAAAAAAAAAACAAAAAAGTAGTATACAAAAAAAGAAAGAAAAAATTAAGTAAAGACAAATAAATAGCATAACAAGAACAAAAAAATCAGAGAATATATAAACAGCAGATTGGAAAACATGAAACAAGGGCGAAGCAAAATAAATAAAATACTTTATTTAGCAGAAAAACCAAATGAAGTAGAGCGCATTCCTTAAGAAGCGAACGAAAAGCAGCAGCAGCAGCAGCTTTAATGAAGTCCATGCAGGCAACAGTTTCTGTTTCCTTTTTGAAGTAGCAAGCAAACAAAAACAAAAAACCAACTCAAAAACTGATATAAAATAAATCAAAGCCAAAGATAAAGAAAGTCAGAGTAAGGGCGTAGGCAACAAAAAAAAAAAAAAAAAAACACACGAAACAACTATAAAAGAGATGTAGTGTAGAATTAGGATGAAAGACAACAACATGTGGAGCGCAGCATAGTAAGAGGGTGGCAGAAAAGCAGGCAGTAGGGCAGACAGCGAGACAGTTAAGCATTTTAATAACAAACCGTTAGTTTACTTATAAATTTAACTGTAGTTAAGGCATGTAGCGCAACAAGAGAGTGCCAGAATTGCGCTACACGTTGCAGCATGTTAGGCGCAAATTAAGGCAGTTGATGAATTACTGCAGCGAGCGTTTAGTTTTTAATGCAGAGCCACTGCAGTATACCGAGAACAAAGAAAAACCTTAGTAAAATTATACAAGTTGTCTGAGCTGCACTGATAACGTGCCAAATTACAGAACTTATGTAAAATTACACAAGTTTTTGTGAAATATTAGAGAGAAACTTCAATATTTTATACAAAAACAAAATGTTAAAAGTATAAAAAAAAATAAAATTATAGTTAAAATTTAAAAATGTGCAGTACCAAAAAAAAAAAAAAAACACACTGTAAAATTATACAAGTTGACTTAGGTGAACAAAAAATGTACTGGGCTGCAGAACTAATGCATAACTTAAAAATATTTTGTGTGAGATATACAGTTGCGGTCAAAATAATAGCAGTGCTCTAATATTCAGACATGCTTGAAATTAAAATTAAAATTTAGAAATAAACTGTTGATTTAGAGTTTTTTTAAAAAAAAAATAGACACTTTAAATTTGGACGATTATCTCTGCTTAAACAAAGCAAAAAAATTTGGCGGTATTTCATTTGACGATCTCTTAATTATAACTCCGCTTCAACACATAACACGATAGTTGTTGATTTTTTGGATTGATAACTGTTGGAACATTTCATATTTTCTCTAAAATACAATATTTAATTTTTTATCTTGTTGTTTAGATTCTGGATTAAGAAAATTAGACAAGTGTTAAAAGTGTAAAACATCCTGTAGCTTGAAAATCCTAACACAATGATAAAAATTGAGTACAGATTTGGAATCAGCGTTGAAAGCTCATACAGAAATTATGTTGGGTTTACCGGATTCTAAATTTTTAAACCAGTATTATTTATTCAAGCATGTCTAAATTTTAGAGCACTGCTATTCTTTTGACCACAGCTGTACTTGGTTTTCACATGAAAACTTCAATATTTTGTACAACAACAAAATTTTTTATACATAAAAGCTAGAAAATTTCACAATTTCATAAATTTTTTGCATAATTCATACAATGGCTTGTGTAAACAAATCTATTTATAGACTCCCGAACTATGTTCAAGAACTTATGCATAAGTACAAAAGTTTTTGTAAGAATTATACATGGTTTTAAAATGAAAACTTTCATATTTTATTAAAAAAATATAAAATTAAAGCTAAAATTTGAACAACTCCAGCATACCAAAAGAAAAACCATAGTAAAATAATACAAGTTGGCCTAGGTGAGCCAAAAATGTACTGATTTTCAGAACTTAAGCATTATTACAAAAGGTTTTATATGAGATATACTTCGTTTTCAAATTAAAACTTCTGTATTTTATACAAAACCAGAATGTGTTATTTATTAAAGCTAAAAAATTTCAAAATTTAATAATTTTTTTGCATTATTCATACAATGGCTTGTGTAATAAAGACTCCCGAACTATGTTCAAGAACTTATGCATAATTACAAAAGTTTTTGTAAGAATTATACATGGTTGTTTTATTTCAAAAATTTCTTTCATATAATATAAAAAATAAAAAGAATTAAAGCTTAAATTTAAACAACTGCTTTATATCAAGAAAAAACCATAATAAAATTATACAAGTTGGCTTAGGTAAGCAAAAAATGTATCGATTTTCAGAACTTATGTATTATTACAAAAGTTTTTGTATGAGATATACTTCGTTTTAGAATGAAAACTTCGAAATTTTATACACATGCAAAATGTTTTTTTTATTAAAGCTAAAAAAATTTAAAAATTCAATAATTTCTTTGCATCATTCATACAATGGCTTGTGCAAACAAATCTTTTTTGAGACTCTATATATCTGTTCAAGAACTTATGCGTAATTAAAACTTCGATATTTTATACAAAACTAAACAACTTTCTATTATAATAGCTAAAAATTGCAAAATTTAACCAAGTTTTTGTATAATTCATACAATAGCTTGTATAATCAAATTTATTTATAGACTTCAGTAATTTTATTTATTTCAAGCAAACAAAATAGAGTAGCATAAACGACTGCTGAGGTGTAAAGGTGAGCATCACTACCTTGTAATTGCGAGGTAGTGGTTCTAGTTCAGGATTGGGCAAATTTTCTAAGTGAGCATTATTTGTAAGTTGTTAAATAGTTAAAAAAATAAAATAAATTAAGCAATGCAAATTTTAAATTCCCAGCCATTAATCTTAATAGAAGATTCAGTGCAACTTTACAAGCAAAGAAAATATTTTTTAATTTTCTTTCAAAAAACTAAACAAGTTACTTGTAAACCTCTTAATATAACAATAATTTACCACATAAATAAGAAAGAGTGATAAATAAACTAATTAAACTGTTATGAGCTACCACGTATATTGCAGGCACAAAATTTTCAGGGCTTTCAGAGCCCAATGTTATATTTTTTTTTTGAGTTTTAAAGTTTGAAATTAAATGCCAAAAACTAGACCGTTAGTTTATTTTGGTTGCATTTTGAAAGCTTATTAAATATTTTTAATTGTTTTTTAAGAAATTTTTTTAAATTTTTTATTTAATATTTATAAAAATTTGTTTAAAAAATTTATTCTTCTCGACTACTTGTCTTTGAGGTCAAGTTTTTTTGACTCTTGTAGTGAAAATAAAAACAATATAGTAATAATAATATTTTTTTAAAAAACATTTTTTTTAAACATCGTATTTTTTTCATAAAAATGTTTGTTATGAATTTATTTTTCTGGTTGCATTCGTATAAGAGGTCAAAGCTTTTATTTTTCGTTTTATTTGATATAAAATGAAATGCCAAAAAGTATGCAGCAGAATTTTATTTATATTAATGTAACATTTTATATATATCTAAATACTTGTTATATTTTTTAAATGAATATTTTTTAAAATATTACAAATTTATTTTCTCGCTGTAGTCTTCTAGTTGTAGACCTCTTAGTCAGGTTTTTTTGAGTTTTGTTATGAAAATAATATAAATATTTTAATAATTATATTTTTTTTTATTAAATTGTTTATTTTCTAATTTCTTTTTACAACAATTTTTATTTATATTAATTTTTCTCGTTGTATTCGTATAAGAGGTCAAAGCTTTTATATTCGAGTTTTGTATGAGATGAAATGCCAAAAAGTATGCAGCAACATTTTTTTTGTATTAACAGTCCCATTTTCATTTCAAAAAACTTTTAAATATTTTTGTAATGAGCATTTTTCGAATATTTTATATCTTTTAAAAAAATATAGTTTTAACAGATTTATTTTTCTCGTTACATTCATCTTGTCATCAGGTCAGGGTTTTTTTAGTTTTATTGTGACAATATTATCAGTATTACAATAATAATATTTAATAATAATACTTTTATAATATTATTAATATTAATATTAAATGCCGAAAAGTTAACAACAAACATTTGTTTTAAATTTTCAAATTTCTGTTAACGCTTAAAAAGCTCATTGGTTTTTTTAATTTTTTTAATAAAAGCAGTATAAAATTTAAAATTTTTTTTTTAAATTTTAAGACTTACATTACCTTGTTGTTTTATTTAAATATTTTTTTTTAATATGTCAGTTTGAAAAACAAACAAAATGTTGTAGGTTTTGCTGTATCAAATTTATGATATTTTGGGCGCAATAGTTTAATATAAGAAATTTTTAAATTTTTTAAAACAAAAAAATTTAAACATTTTTGAGTGCACATGAACACAGGCAAACAAATTAAAGCTTAATCAAATATTTATCTTTATAAAATTTAAAAAATAGTCCTTTAAAATAACTGTTTCAAATTTTTAAATTTTTTACAAAAAACTTTTTTTAATTTTTTCGCCTAAACCATTAAAAGTTTTATGCTACAAAAAAGTATAAAATTTTTTGTGTTTTTTTTATACAAATAAAAAGAAAAAAAAATTAAAAAATTATTAATTTTTTATTATTTGTATTATTTTTTAGTGCATTTTAGTACATTTTTGAGTGCACATGAACACAGGCAAACAAATTAAAGCTTTATCAAATATTTATCTTTATAAAATTTAAAAAATAATCCTTTAAAATAACTGTTTCAAATTTTTAAATTTTTTACAAAAAACTTTTTTTAATTTTTTCGCCTAAACCATTAAAAGTTTTATGCTACAAAAAAGTATAAAATTTTTTGTATTTTTTTTTATAGAAATAAAAAGAAAAAAAAATTAAAAAATTATTAATTTTTTATTATTTGTATTATTTTTTTTTTTGTTTTTGCATTTTACTTCAAAAAAACAAAATCTCTTTCAGTTCACAGAAACCATAGGTGAAAAATATAAAAAATATATAAACAAAAAAAAATATATATATAACAGGAGAAAAAAAATATAAATTTTATCAAAAATATCTTTTTATAAAATTAGAAAAACTTAACTTTTAACAGAACAGTTTAACATTTTTAAATTTTTCATAAATATTTTAAAACTTATGCTTTTTATTTAAAATTTCTTACTACAAAAAAGTTTAAAATTTTTAGTATTTTTTGTTAATAAACTTATAAAGAAAAGATTTTAAAAAAATAATTAATTTTGTTTTTTAATAATTTTTTTTTACTTTCTTTAATAAGATGGAAAAAATAATAATATTTAATGTTTAGAAGAAGCAAGAATTTGTAAGGTTTTTTAATAATAAAAAAAATATATAATACATTTTTTTCTGTAAATTTTTCTGTATTTTATTTTTAATTATTATTTTATTTATATAAACTTTTATGAATTTTTTTTATATTTTCTTAAAAATTTTATTTAACAAAAAAGTCTACAATTTTTAATAATTTTTAATAAAAAAAATAAGTAACTTTTTTAAAGAACTTTTTTTATATTAATTTTTTTTAAATTTTAATTCGTTAGTTGGCAAAATAGTAAAAATTTGTTATTGAGTATAAATTTGTTTAGAGTAAAACTTTTTTACACTGTTTTTTATTATTTTGATTTTTGGGTTAAAATTTTTTAATTCGTCTTATTCAAAAAACATTAAAAATTTGTTACAGAGTTAAAGTTTGTGTAGCATAAAAGTAAACAATAAATTTTTAATAAAAAAGAAAAAATAATAATAAATTTTTTCTTCTTATATTTTTTTATTTTTTTTTTTAATTTGGAAGTTGGAACAAAAAAAAAGAAATTGACCATTTCAGCCCTTGAAATGATTTTGACCGAGCTTCTTATGATCAATTGTGTTGTGTGTGTTATTAAATGTTTGCACTCAATTGACCGAGAAATGGACCTACATTTGTTGGTCCAAACTTGTTTTAAATATATAACTTTTTATATCAATAAATCTGCATACTTTCAGGCTGAACAATTTTTTAATTTAAAATAATTTAAAAGTTTTAAAAACACTGTAAAAGCAAAAAATAATAACTGTTTGAGCGATATTAGGTTCAGAGCCGAGACACTTGCCGTTTATGTATTCAGATGACAAGAAGTTGTCTTCAAAGTTAACTTCTAGAGTTGAAATACACATTTCCACATGCTCTTTTTGAAAACTATGAATATTTGTCGTCTTATTTTTGAGCAAAACTTGTTTATATATTTTGTTTTGTTTTTTTTTTTTCTGCATGATCCACTCAACATTCCAACAACGTTCTCTTTTAAACATTATCCCTTAATTTGCTTGTAAATAACTGCAAAGCTAGCCTATTAGAACTACATCATCTAGACCAATACAAGCTGCTACTGCCAAGTTTTTGCCTAAATATTTGATTAAAATGAAACTACATATTAGCGCCGCAAAGTCTGCTATACAATATGCTACAAACTATGTATGCTCAGCAGCTCATTAAAGAAGAACAAGAGACAAAAACCAAAAAAAAAAAAAGCGAACAACAAATTCCAAAAAGAAAGTTGCTTTTAATTAATGTCCAGGCAAATCCAATCAGTTTGAATGAACATATTTTTATGAAGCTTTACGCCGTAAAGCAGGCAACATTTCTAATGCGCTGAGCTTGGCTGTCACGCAAATCCTCTTAGCTCGAATTACTACATTTATTGTGACATTTGCAATTTGGCGCTTGTATGGCATACTTTTGGGCATACTTTACTACTATTTTTGCTACTTTTTTTTTGCTGTTTTTTTTTTTTTGACATTGTTAGCTTTAACTTGCTGCCGTGTAGGCTTAATTTATATTTTATTCCCTTTTGCCATTTGGTTGGCAAACTTTATCGGTGAATAACGTTGAAACTCTTCCAAATCCGCACAAGGCAAAAAAAAATTATTTGGTTTGTTTTTTTATTTTTGTTGACTCATGCTGCTTTGCTAACAATAATCTTTGTCAGCGTAGTTGTAGGTGCTTCGAAAACATATTTGATTGGATTTTTATGTGGGCAGCAAATGTGAATATGTAGTCAGGTTGTGGCACAAAATAATGGCCAGAGCGACGGATATATTACCGGTGAATGTGACCGTTGTGTATTCAATATTTGAGGCATATTTTAGGGCTTGAAGCAGCAGCAGAGAAAAGCTTGTTAAGCTCTTGTGTACGCAAAAGTTTGTCACGCTCTGGCGTTGGTGTAATATATAAAATATAAACATTAAATTTAAAAAGATGTTGCAAACAGCGACTGCTTCTTAAGGCTTAGGTTGGTAAATAAGTTTTTCCTCTTTCTTGTTGGTGCAACTTTGCTCGCAAACAGCCTTTATTAAAATCTTCACTAACGTTTGTGCCAAAAAGTTGATACTTTTAAGTATAGAGAAAATATTCTAGCGCCAGCTGAAGATATAACAGCTTATTTTTATACAATACAAAAAAGCTGTGAGTAACTTATGTGTACATACACACACACACACTCAACATACAGCACTAAAAACAAAAAATCTAAACATTCGCAGACTAGAGAATTCATATGGCTAAGATTGGCATTCGCACAAAAAAAAAAAAAAAAACCAAACGCAAAAAGAAATACTATAACTTTTTATATAAGCAATACGTAAAAATCTATTTTGGTTTAAGAAAAAATAATCACAAGAGCAAAAGCATAGAAAACACACACATACACACATGAATGAAATGAAAGAAACGTATGAACAGAGAGCATCAAATGAAGAAAAGACAAATTATTTGGCACAGTAAAAATAAATGTTTGCTAATAGCCAACTGAGTGCAAACAAATACACAAAAAAAAAGGAAAAAAATACAAACACAAAAAGACAAAAACAAACATACAACAACTACTCTCACAACAACAACAATGAAGACCACAACATATGTTGTGCTTGTCAGAAATTGTGTTGAAAAATAGAATTAAATATGAAATCATTGTATATCTTTATAAATTGAAAATGATTAATAGTTGTTGTTATTGTTCTTGTTGCTGTTGTTGCTGGCGGTTTGATATAGAAAAGAAAATAAATAAAAAATGCTGCTTGCCTTGCGGTGTGCATGTTGAAGATTGAAGCTAGCTCAATAAGCTAAAACGAGCATATAATATTATCTTGTTATAAGCGCTCGACTGAGTTTGTTTAATGTAACATAGAAGCCTACTTTTAGGCTTTTAGATGGAAAAATATATTTCTTGTGATTTAAGAAAACATGCATCCTTGCTTTAAATATGTTTGAAATGTAATTTTTTATACTCATTTATGTGTATGTGTTCTACTAAAGCTACCTAAAGCTGTACATTTAAGTACAAAAAACAAAAGTTCAAGAAACAAAAACAAAAACAAACTTTGCTAGAAATTTTGAAGAAAGTTTAAACTTTTTGACGATTATGAACAGTGAGGAATTAAGTTTCAAGCAACTAAAAGGGGCAACTTTTTATTAAAAATAATTTTGATCTTGTAGTTTATATAGAGAATGACATTCTTATTATTTTACATTATTTGATTGATTGAAATATTCAAAACCCTTCTTCAGAAAATTCAACTCCAGTTCTACGCAAGTCATTAAATGCACCAAAAAACCAAAAATATTAGTAAAATTAACTAAGTTGACTTTTGTAACCAAAAAATTGACTGTTCTGAGTAACTTATGTATTATCACAAAAGTTTTTCTGTGATATAATCAAGGCCTTCGCATACAAATTTTTATAATTTATACAAAAACCATACTAAAATTACCAAGTTGACTTGTATAAAAAAAAAATGCAGTGATCTAAAATAATTTAAAAAGTGTTTGTCTAAGCAATGCTTGGTTTTCGAATAAAAACTTATATAACTTATACAAAAATCTTAGTAAAATTAACCAAGTTGATTTTTGTAAACAAAAAATGCACTGTTCTGAGGAGCTTATGCATAATCATACAAGTTTTTGTGGGAGCTTAACTTGAATTTCACCTGAAAACTTCCATAATTCATACAAAAAACGTAATAAAATTAACAAAGTTGACTTGTGTAAAAAAATTTGCTGATCTGAGGTACTTTTGTACATTAAAAAAAAATTTTTGTCTAAAATAAACTTGGGTTTTTGCATAAAAAATCGATAATTTATGCAAAAACCACAGTAAAAGTCACAAAGTTGACTTTTGTGGAAAAAAAATTTACTGTTCTGAGGATTTTATGTATAATGGTAAAAGTTTTTGTTTGAGCTGCGCTTGGTTTTCGCATAAAAACTTTCATAATTTATACAAAAACCGTAGTAAGATTAACCAAGTTGACTTGTGTAAAAAAAATGCAGTGATCTAAAACAATAACAAAAGTGTTTGTGTGAGCTGTACTTGGTTTTCAAATTAAAAATTCTATAATTTATATTTTTCTATAGAAAAATCGTAATAAAATTAACCAAGTTGACTTCTGTAAACAAAAAATGTACTATTCTGAGGAACTTATGCATAATCACTAACGTTTTGAAACTTTTTTGTTTTGAAGATGAAATTTGAACAAATTTTGAAGTTGAAATTTGCATGAAAAATTCCATTATTCATACAAAATCCGTAGTAAAATTAACCAAGTTGACTTGTGTAAAAATTATATGCTGAGCTGCGGAACTTATGTACATTTAAAAAAGTTGTGTGTGCGATAAAACTTGGTTTTTGCATGAAATCTTCGACAATTTATACAAAAACCACAGTAAAATTAACAAAGTTGACTTTTGTGAAAAAAATTTACTTTTCTGAGGAATTTAAGTTATATGACAAAAGTTTTTGTGTGAGCTAAACTTGAATTTCGCTTGAAAACTTCCATAATTAATACAAAAAACGTAGTAAAATTGACCAAGTTGACTTGTGTAAAAAAAATATGCTGATCTGAGGAACTAATGTTTATTTGTGAAAAAATTAGGTGTGCGATAAACTTGGTTTTTGCATGAAATCTTCGATAATTTATACAAAAACCACAGTAAAATTCACAAAGTTGACTTTTGTGAAAAAAAATTTACTTTTCTGAGGAATTTAAGTGTAATGACAAAAGTTTTTGTTTGAGCTGTGCTTGGTTTTCGCATGAAAGCTTTCAAAATTCATACAAAAACTTTAGTAAAATTAGCCAAGTTGACTTGTATGAAAACAATTTTGCTAAGCTGAGGAACAATGGTAAGTCACAAAGGTTTGTGTGAGTTAATCGTGATTATCACATGAAATATTCGATAATTTATACAAAAGTCGTAGTAAAATTAACCAAGTTGACTTGTGTAACAAAATGCACTGAGCTGTGGAGCTTTTGCATAATTACAAACGTTTTGGTGAGAGCTGGACTGGTTTCTCGAATGGAAACTTCCATAACTTATAAGAAAAACCATAGTACAAATAACCAAGTTGACTTTTGTGAAAAACATATATGCTGAGCTGAGAAACTTATGCATAATCACAAAAGTTTTTGTATGATAATGAAAACTTCCATAATTTATACAAAAACCGGAGTAAAATTAACCAAGTTGACTTTTGTAAAAACAAAAATATACTGATCTAAGGAACTCTGTATATTAGTAAAGTTTTTGTTTGAGTAAATTTGGTTTTCACATAAAAACTATGATAATTTATACAAAAACCATAGAAAAATTAACCAATTTGAATTTTGTGAAAAGCAAATATGCTGACCTAAGAAACTTAAGTATAATCACAAAAAAGTTTTTGTTTGAGCTCTACTTGCTTTTCTTATGTAAACTTCCAGAATTTATACAAAAACAAAATGTTGAAAACAACCGAATTCTTTTAAAGACTTAAGTCAATTTATTAAGAAAAAAACAAATTAAAGTAAATTAAACGACTGCTATGGTCTGTTTTCATTCCAGTTAAGAGGTAGCTGTTTCGAATCCAGGGCTGGGCAAATTTTTTTAGTGACTATTATTTATTTGTTAAGTAAATGCTTAATAAAATATCAGAAACTCTGCAATTGCGAATAATAATTTCCCAGCCAAGAAAGTTACTTTAAAATTTTTTTTTTCAAATTTTTATACACAAATTATACAAGTTACTTGTATAAATCTGTTAATTATACTATAATTTATCACATACGTAAAATGCGTTGCAATTCCAACAACTAATACAATTTTTTTGGGTTACCCAAGTACTTGGCAGGCACTAAACTATCGAAGCATTTGTTTTAACTAGCATATGTGTCGTTGTTAGTTTTACTTAAGTATTTTTTCTCGGTAAAGCTTATTTAAAAAAAAAAACAAAAAACAAATTGGTCATTTCAGCCCTTGAAAGGACTTTTACCGAGCTTCTAATGATCAATAGCTTATTTCAGGTCTTCTAAATTTCTAAAGTAAGCACGAAAAACACACTTATCCTGTAGTCGAGTGGTAAGCAAACTTCACTACTAACTCAGAGACCAGACCAGGCCAGGTTCGAATTCTGGCCAAGTCATAGTCTTACGCTTATATCTGTTCTTAATTCTGTCCCTACTTGATTTTTTACATATCCATCAACACATTTTCGAACCAAAGTAGACTTGATTTAATAGATAGATTTAATAGGTTTGACAGCTGAAATCTTTGGTTTAAAGCTAAAAAAAAAACATCCAAATTTGTTCGAAACCCTTCAGTGTTCATTGTCAAGAATAAAAAAGGGCATTTTAAAACTCCCTGATGACTTTCTCATAGGTCATAGCTTCGAACTCAGCTAATGATTAAACTTCCAACAATATATTCCGAGAAATATTATCTCTATCTCTCAAACACTTATGTAAAACCTCTAAGAAGCTCATTAAGAGTACTTTAAAGTTTCGTTCTCAATTAAAACAGCTTCGATATTGCATGTCTTACAAGTATATAACTACAAGTATATAACAACAAAGTTTACTAGTGCTTTACTCAAGCCTTTACAAAGTATCTAAATGAGCATTCATTCTAACATGAAGAAACTCTCTCTTACAAGTAGTGTGACAACTCTATGAAAACGTTTACAAAGCGCGCTCATGAGAATTCTCTCATAAATCAGCAGCATCACTTTCACACATAATATAGAAGCTGGAGCGCACTGTCGAGAAAATAGAATATACAAAGAATTTGAGAATTACACAAGTATTTCAAGGCTTAAGTATACGAGGTTATTCCTTCAAGACCTCGATAAAAGATTTCACAAAAGCTTAAATCATAGCACGCAAAAAAAGTTTGTTCACAAAGTTTTTACACTTGCCTTCACAAGTACGTTCGAGGCATAATCGAGGGAGAAAATATCTTATCTATATTGATAAGTTTCTTAGATGTGCTATTGAGGCGGAAACCTCTAAGAATCTCAAAAATAGAACCTCTTGAAGTTCAATTGTTAGTTGACAAATAACTTCAATAAAGAACTCGATTTTTTTTTTTTTTTTTTGAGAAATAGTTTTCTGATATAACTTAACAGTTTCCACACGTAGAACTTAATAGATCAAATGTAGTTTTATTGTTTCCATGAAGTATTAGAAAGATTTTTTTACAAATGAGTTCTACTCTACACAATGACTCTGATCGAAGCTTTGAAATATGTTAAAGTTGTTTTAAATAGTTTTACATTCAATCCTTTTTTTTTTATCATCTTTTATGGCCAAACGGTTCCATGTTAATAATCTAAGACACTATTGGGTCATTTGAACTCTTTTTGGTACTAAAAAAATAATTTTTTTGTAAAAAAAATTCTTTTGGTAAAATTCTTTGCAATATATCGATATTTCACAAACTAACAGGTTCTATGAAGTTCTTGGATAAGAATTTATACTTAAAGAAAAAGAGGTTCAGCTGATGCTGTCATTTAAGTTAGTTGTGTCATTTTAATTTTTTATACGAAATACTAAAATATTTATGTTTCTATATATAAACATAAAAAATAAGGTTGTAAAAATAAGGGTGCGTAAAAAATTAGGCGATAAAAATAATAAGAGGAAAAAAAATAGTTCTTCATAAATTACAATATGGCGACTGTTTTATAAAAAAATAATTTTTTTAGCCTTTTTTGAAAGTTTTGAATTTTTTTAAAAGAACTAAAAAAAAAATATTATAATAATTATAGTTCTAATGATAGAAGGATGTATTACACACGTATTACAAAAAGAAGTTTCAAGAAATACTCGTTTAAAGTTTTCAATTTTCAACATTTTTTTTAATTTTTTTTTTTTTGAATTTGTTAATATATCATAAATATCTTGTAACAAAATGTCTGCTTCATTTATTTTTATTTATTTTTAATCACGTTTTTTTATAAAACCAAAATTTGTACCCACAGACTTGAATATGTAAACAATGAAGGGCACTTTTTGAGTTAACATTTTTATTAAAACTAGAATAAAACATTGGAATTCACTACTGGCGCTACGAATGCGATCATACATAAATGAATTTTAAATAACTGCTTCGCTCTGGTATCAGTTTTCTGCTTCAGGTTTAAAATTTTTTTTTATATTTATGTATTTGCATATAAGAAAAAGGTTTATAACTCAAAATAAAAACAAAACATCAAAACGAAAAAAAAATATAAAAATAATAATAAAAAAAAATTATAAAATTATAAAACAAACAAAAAAAAAATATAAGCAAATTATAAAATAAAACAAAACTATAAAAGAAATTAAAAAAATAATAAATATTTTACAAAATTTATACATAAAAAATTTATATTATTTAAAAAATAAAAAAATTAACATAAAAATGTTGTAAAAAAAAATATGTAGAAAAATAATTATATAGCAAAAAAATTTATATTAATATAAATATAATTTTATTAATGATATAATTTTTAATAAATAAAAATTATAATATTAAAAAAATTTTTAAATAAATTTAATATATGTTAAATATAATTTAATTTAATATTATATATATATTTAATAATTTAAATTTTTAAATTCATGTAATTTAATTTAATATTGATAAAATAATACAAAAAATTAAAAAATTATTAAATATTATAAAAGAAACTGAAACAAATAAGAAGCATTTTATAAAATGTATACGTAAAAATATTCATATTATTTAAAAAATCAAAAAGTAAACACAAGAATATTAAGGGTATTCAGTGAAAGTGAATTTCCCAAATCGGAAATTTCCGAAGAGTTGAAGTGAGCGACCGTTGTTAAATTTTTTTTTTTCTGTCAAACCGAAAACTGTTATTACTCACATTCATTGAAAATAAATAAATGCAAGTAATTATTATTGCCCTCCCGCTTAAGTTCCTAAACGTGAAATATTTATTTAATTGATTTAAAATCCAACAAGAAAATTACTCTTAAAGATGTTTCTTCCATTGTATAAAAAATTAAATTTGAAAAATTATTATTTATAAAAATTATTTGAAAAAAATTTGACAACTGATTTGATTTGGCAAAAAAATTTTTAATTTTGAATTTGTACACATTCACAATGACTCACATCTATTAAACAGGTCTACTTACGACTACTGAACATATCTTTTCTACGCAAATTTCCGACGATTATTTTTCATCAACTCAAAAGATGATTAAATTTAAGCAAACTTCGGAAAACCAAAACAACAACAATTTCACTGAAATTATCGGAAATTTCCGGTTTCGGAAATTTCAGCAGTGAAGTGAGTACCCTTATTATAAAAAAAAATGTAGAAAAATAATAATATAACAACTCAAAACTGTGAGAAAAAAAGAAATTATAAACTTCAGAATAGCTTGCAAACAAATAACTAAATAAACGGGCCGGAAATAATTTTAATTTTAATGGAATTTCAATAAAAACATGCTTCTTAGAAAAAATTCTTAAAAACACATACTTTTAAGTTATTTGCTAGATAAAGAAATATATTGTCTGAATGACAAAAAAAAAACCAAAATTTATTAACAAATGTTAATAAACATTTATATTTCTAACATATGTAAAATAATTTATTAAAAATTCTTTTCAATATCTCTTTTACAGCCTTAAAAAAAAAAATGTGAATTTGATGCAAAAAAAAAAAAAAAAATTACAACTTAGAACATCAACAAGTAGATAAAGTGCAAAAATTTGAGAAAAGTGCAAAAAATAATTGAAATAAAAAATTAAAAAAGCAGCCATAAAACTCTGTTTTCATAGTGAGAAAAATATAAAAGGCCCATAAAGGCTAATATTTAAATAAATTTGTGTTAAAATTTATATAAAAGTTTTAATAAATATTGCCAAAAAAAAGCCAGAAAATTAAACAGCAAAAAGATTTGTTGCTGGTGCTTGACAAAAGCGATAAATTTGGCAAAGCTTGCTCAAGAAAACTCTTAAAACTTGACTTGAAAACAACTTATAAGTAATATTAAACACACACGAACACACACACACACACTACAAACAACAACTAACAAAACATATACGCTTCTACTAACGCATATAGCTACATGCTTACATACACATACTTATACCAGCTCTTGCATAGCATAAGCCAGCAAATTGCCAGCAACTAAGGACGACAACGCACTTAAATAACAGCAAAAACACGACTACAACGACAACCAACGTAACAAGCACAAGACAAAGACAAGAAAATTTTATGCATATGAGCTTATTCCGCTGCAGCAAAAATAATAACAACAAATAAAATAATTATCAAAGCAGCAACATCAAAATTAAATAAAACAAGTTTATCACAACCAACAGCAACAACGAATTCAGCAACTCAAACGACGATGCAGTAAAAACAGCAGCAACAGCAGCTCAAGATTGCAAAAAACAAATTATAAAAATAAAAAAAATTAAAAAGCAACAACTTAACTTATGCTGACGACAACAACAATATTTTGTTGGCAACTTAAAAAAGTGCTTGGTGAAAAATAAAACACAACAACAACAACAACAACCATTGTCACAGCACCAAACTCAATAACTACAACTATAACATCACTAAAAAACTTCAACAATTGCCAAAATAAAAGCAACAATAGCAACAACAGCAATCATTGCTTGCTTAACGGCAACAAGATTTTAGCTAAAACAGCAACAACAACAACTGCAACATTGGCGCAGAAATAATGTTGCTGCTGCAGCGTGGAGTTCTAATCGGATTTGCACTGTTAATTTATGGATTTGTTGGTGCTGCCTATGCAACAATCGGTGAGTAGCAACAGTTATTTATAAAAAAAAACTTAATTTTACTTTTAAGCTAAAAAAAGTGAAAAGATGAGAAGGGCGTGGAATAAAAAAGGGTGGGAGGAGGGTTTGGCTAAAAGTTGAACTTTTTTCTAGCTAAGCAGAAAACAAAAGTGCTGATTAGAGTACAAATTTTAATACTAAGAAATCTTAAAAAAGAAATTATAAGCAAGAATTTGACGAACTAAAGCCTATTTTTAGGGTTTCTTAAAAATTTGAATCGCTTAATTTAAGGCATTTATTTTAAAAGCTTCGTTTGTCGAAGTAATTATATGAAATTTATTTCAACTACTTTTTGTAAAACATAGATTCTGAGAACAACAGTGTTATCTCTTCATAAAATTTCTTAAACAAAGATTGTACATTGCATACTTATAGGCATTCTTGGTATTCTTCAGATAATCAAATTTTCACAGAGTTTAAACAAAATCTTACTATTTATCGTCATACATATGAGTATAAGACAAATTTTCTCGAAAGTAAGCTATTCTAAAATTTAACAAAGAACAATGTTATGAATTATATTAACCCTCTCTGTCTCGAAAAAGCACTTTTAGCACCACTTTTTAAAACAGGCTTAAAAAGACTCCGAAAAATTCATACTGAAGGCTTGTAATATTTAATAGAAATATTCCATAAATTTTTGTTGTCTTTGTATCCACCAACTATTTGTAAGTCGCATATTTATAAGTTTTCCAACACTTTATTTTTGTAAATTGCTAAATTTAGTGTTAAAATAAAATCCATATTCAGCGTCAGGCAATTGCTTTGACAAAAAAAAAACAAAAACATAAATTTGCATTTATATCGCCCATCACTGCTTAGTGACTTAGTCGCAGCATTTCAACGAAACTCAATTCAATTGAATATTCAAACGAAAGCTTTAAGCTCTAGCTTTATATGCTTCAATATGCAAACTCAGTGCAGCATGGAGCATAAATTGAAAAAAGCAAAAGAAAAGAAGAGACAACAAAAAAAAAATTAAACAAAAATTAATGTTTTCCATCACGCTGCGTGCACAGCATGAGTTGTTTATGGTTTGACATGGCGTCAACAGTGACGCGGCGATGCTTATGTCTAAAACTATGCAATCAAATGACCTACAAAATTGCATGCCGCGACAACAACAAACAACAACAAACCAGCAGCATCAACAAATATATAGAATTTTAACATTTTTATGGCTTTTATGGCATTGAGTTCGATAGCGAATAACAAATGTTATCTAGTTGTTTTGGCAGAAATCAAAAAGGAAGTCAGTGTCAATGTGCATATGTGTGTGAGTAAGTGCGTGAAATAACGAACATGTATGCCAGCACAAGAGCGCCTAGAATAGTTCTAGATTTTAAGGCGCAAAGGTCAAATACGCAATGCATAAATCAGGTATTGAGCCAAAATAATAAAAGCACATAAACAGAAACGAGAAACTTCAACGAGTTTTTGCAAACAAAGATTTGTTGCATATTTTTTGGCTTGTAAACAAAACTTTTCGAATGACCTCATTATGAACAAAATAATTCAACTCAAGTATTTATTTAATTCAACTCTATAAATTTTAAATTATTAAAATTTTAAAAATTTCAAGTTTTAAGTTTAAAATTTTAAATTTTAAATTTTAAATTTTAAATTTTAAATTTTAAATTTTAAATTTTAAATTTTAAATTTTAAATTTTAAATTTTAAATTTTAAATTTTAAATTTAAAATTTTAAATTTTAAATTTTAAATTTTAAATTTTAAATTTTAAATTTTAAATTTTAAATTTTAAATTTTAAATTTTAAATTTTAAATTTTAAATTTTAAATTTTAAATTTTAAATTTTAAATTTTAAATTTTAAATTTTAAATTTTATTAAATTTTAAACTTAAAACTTGAAATTTTTAAAATTTTAATAATTTAAAATTTATAGAGTTGAATTAAATAAATACTTGAGTTGAAATTTTAAATTTTATTAAATTTTAAACTTAAAACTTGAAATTTTTAAAATTTTAATAATTTAAAATTTATAGAGTTGAATTAAATAAATACTTGAGTTGAATTATTTTGTTCATAATGAGGTCATTCGAAAAGTTTTGTTTACAAGCCAAAAAATATGCAACAAATCTTTGTTTGCAAAAACTCGTTGAAGTTTCTCGTTTCTGTTTATGTGCTTTTATTATTTTGGCTCAATACCTGATTTATGCATTGCGTATTTGACCTTTGCGCCTTAAAATCTAGAACTATTCTAGGCGCTCTTGTGCTGGCATACATGTTCGTTATTTCACGCACTTACTCACACACATATGCACATTGACACTGACTTCCTTTTTGATTTCTGCCAAAACAACTAGATAACATTTGTTATTCGCTATCGAACTCAATGCCATAAAAGCCATAAAAATGTTAAAATTCTATATATTTGTTGATGCTGCTTGTTTGTTGTTGTAAAAATAATAAAAAATTTTAAATTTTAAATTTCAAACTTAAAACATGAAATTTTAAAAATTTTAATAATTTAAAATTAAAAGAGTTGAATTAAATAAATACTTGAGTTGAATTATTTTGTTCATAATGAGGTCATTCGAAAAGTTTTGTTTACAAGCCAAAAAATATGCAACAAATCTTAAAAAAATTTAAAATTTAAATTTAAAATTTACTTTTTTTAATTTTTATTTCTTATCTATTATTTCTATTTTTCAATTTTGTATCGAGTTTTATTATTTTTTTCTCATTTGATATTTATTTGCGTTATATTTTTACTTTTATATATATTTAAAGTTCGATTTTTAATACAAATTTTAAACCTAAAATTAATCAAAATCAAAAATAAAATTGATATGTTATTGTTTTTTCAATTCTTTCATAATTTTAATTTTTTTATTATTTTCTCAAATCTTCTTAAAATCTTCTCAAATCTTTCTTAAATTTTTTGTTTTCTTTTTGATTTTATATATTTTTTTTTAAATTTAAAATGTTAAGAAATAAAGACTCAAAAGTAAAGAAAAGACAAAACTAAAATTGAAAATATTAATACATATATAAAAAAATTTAAAAAATTTAAAAAATTTTTTTATATATTATTATAATTTTTTTTCATATTACAAAAATCAAAACGAATAAAAATTTTTGTTTTAATTTTTGCCTCTTTTTATATATTATTTCAAATATATTGTTTTTTTATTATTTTTTATTTGAAACTGTTTTAAGTTATTATTTTTAAAAAATTTTTGTTATTTTTACCTCTTGTATTTTTTTTTTGGTTATTCGCAGTTGCTATTTATTTTTTTTATTTTTTTATTTTATGTATACTTAAGTTAAATTTTTAATAAAAATTTTAAATTTATCAAAATCAAAATCAAAATCGAAATCAAAATCAAAATCAAAATCAAAATCAAAATCAAAATCAAAATCAAAATCAAAATCAAAATCAAAATCAAAATCAAAATCAAAATCAAAATCAAAATCAAAATCAAAATCAAAATCAAAATCAAAATCAAAATCAAAATCAAAATCAAAATCAAAATCAAAATCAAAATCAAAATCAAAATCAAAATCAAAATCAAAATCAAAATCAAAATCAAAATCAAAATCAAAATCAAAATCAAAATCAAAATCAAAATCAAAATCAAAATCAAAATCAAAATCAAAATCAAAATCAAAATCAAAATCAAAATCAAAATCAAAATCAAAATCAAAATCAAAATCAAAATCAAAATCAAAATCAAAATCAAAATCAAAATCAAAATCAAAATTAAAATCAAAATAAGAACACAATAAACAATAAAAAAACTAGCAACCCAAGATTAAAAAAGAAATCAAATTAAACAATAAAAAATGAAAATTTTATTTTTCTAATTATATTTATAAAATTTTAATTTATTTTTACTTTAATTATTTTAAAATTCAAATTCACAATAAAAAAAAAACAAATTATACAAAATAGAGGTTTTCCATTTTTTCCATTTTCCAAACAAATGAAAATTTTATAAATATAATTAGAAAAATAATTTTTTCATTTTTTATTGTTTAATTTGATTTCTTTTTTAATCTTGGGTTGCTAGTTTTTTTATTGTTTATTGTGTTCTTATTTTGATTTTGATTTTGATTTTGATTTTGATTTTGATTTTGATTTTGATTTTGATTTTGATTTTGATTTTGATTTTGATTTTGATTTTGATTTTGATTTTGATTTTGATTTTGATTTTGATTTTGATTTTGATTTTGATTTTGATTTTGATTTTGATTTTGATTTTGATTTTGATTTTGATTTTGATTTTGATTTTGATTTTGATTTTGATTTTGATTTTGATTTTGATTTTGATTTTGATTTTGATTTTGATTTTGATTTTGATTTTGATTTTGATTTTGATTTTGATTTTGATTTTGATTTTGATTTTGATTTTGATTTTGATTTTGATTTTGATTTTGATTTTGATTTTGATTTTGATTTTGATTTTGATTTTGATTTTGATTTTGATTTTGATTTTGATTTTGATTTTGATTTTGATTTTGATTTTGATTTTGATTTTGATTTTGATTTTGATTTTGATTTTGATTTTGATTTTGATTTTGATTTTGATTTTGATTTTGATTTTGATTTTGATTTTGATTTTGATTTTGATTTTGATTTTGATTTTGATTTTGATTTTGATTTTGATTTTGATTTTGATTTTGATTTTGATTTTGATTTTGATTTTGATTTTGATTTTGATTTCGATTTTGATTTTGATTTTGATAAATTTAAAATTTTTATTAAAAATTGAAGTTCAGTATAAATAAAATTAAAAATATAAAAAAAATAAATAACAAATGCGAATAACCAAAAAAAAAAATACAAGAGGTAAAAATAACAAAAATTTTTTAAAAATAATAACTTAAAACAGTTTAAAATAAAAATTAATAAAAAAACAATATAGCTTTTTGAAATAAAATATAAAAAGAGGCAAAAATTAAAAAAAATTTTTTATTCGTTTTGATTTTTGTAAAATGAAAAATAAATTATAATAATATATAAAAAAAATTAATTTTAACGTTTAGGTTTGTCTTTTCTTTAATTTGGAGTCTTTATTTCTTTACATTTTAAATTTAAAAATATATAAAATCAAAAAGAAAACAAAAATTTTAAGAAACAAAATAAAACAAAGATTGGAGAATATAATAAAAAAATTAAAATAATGAAAGAATTCAAAAAACAATAACATAGCAATATTAATTTTGATTTTGATTTTGATTAATTTTAGATTTAAAATTTGTATTAAAAATTGAACTTTTAATATTTATAAAATTAAAAATATAAAGCAAATAAATATCAAATGAGAAAAATGTTATAAAACTCGATACAAAATTAAAAAAAATAGAAATAATAAATAAGAAATAAAAATTAAAAAAAGTTTCAAATAAAAACTTTTTTAAAAAAAAAACAAAATACAAGATATAAAAAATTTAAATAAGATGCAAAACATAAATTAATTAAAAATTAAAACATTTATAATTTTTATTTTTGATTTTTGAAAAATTTAATAACAATTAATTTTAATTTTTAATTTTTTTTTTCATTTTAAGACTTTAGTTTTTAACATTTTAAATTGAAAACTTAAAAAATAAATATGAAATCAAAATAGCAAAAATTGAAAAAAAATTTAAGAAAAAAATAAGATATGAGAAAACAATAAAAAATGAGAAGTAAAAATAAAAATTTAAAATAAGAAAGAATGGAAAAAATAAAAAGCAGTTTCAAATAAAAATTAAAAAAAAATTAAAATTTAAAAGTAAAAAAATAAAAAATTCGAAATGAAAACAAGTTGCAAAATATAAAAACTAAAAAAAAATTGGAACACAAAAATTAAAAAAAAAATACACTTATATTTTTTACTTAATATTTTGAACTCTGAATGTTGACAAATGTAAAATGAGTATAATTTCAAATATATTTACAATCTTTACTTTTTAATTCTTTTATTTTGACTTTTTTATATATTAAGTTATAACTTTGTATTTTTTTTATTTTTAACATTAAATCTTTTTTAATGTTTTTTGATTTATTTTTAAATTTGTTTTTATTGTTTTATTTTTTCAATTTTTTTAATATTTTTTTTTGTAATGTTGAATTTTTACTTAAAATAATTTTAACTCCTTTGCATCAAATGTGAAAAGAATGCAAAAAATAAAAAACTCAAAAATTAAAAATATTTATATACATTATTTATAATTTTGAATTTTTAAAAATTAAAAATAAATTAATATTCAAATACATAAACAAAAATTAGTTTTTATTTTAATTTTTTAGATATGAATTTGTTATTTTGTATATTTTACTGATTTTTTTTTTTTTTTAAGTTTTCTGATGTATTTTTAAATTTTTTATAAAATGTTTTATTATTTTTTCGTATTTTTTTTTATTTTCTTTATTTGAATGTTGAATTTTTAATTAAAATATATTATTTTTAACTTTTTTGTATAAAATTGCAAAGAATACACAAAATAAAAAACTAAAAAAATTTAACACAAAAATTTAAAAACATAAATTTTTATATAAATTATTTATTATTTAGAAATAATAAAAATAAATAAAAATTTAAATATAAAAACAAAAATTAGTTTTTAATTCAATTTTTTTAGATATGAATTTGTTATTTTGTTAATTTTTATTTTTTACTTTGAATCTTTTTTGTAGGTTTCTGATGTATTTTTAAATTTTTTATATAATGTTTTATTATTTATTTCGTTTTTTTATTTTATATTTTCTTTTTTGGAATGTTGAATATTTAATTAAAATATATTAAGTTTAACTTTTTTGCATAAAATTGCAAAGAATACACAAAATAAAAAACTAAAAAATATTAACACAAAAATTTAATAATATAAATTTTTATATAAATTATTTATTATTTAGAAATATTAAAAATAAATAAAAATTTAAATATAAAAACAAAAATTAGTTTTTGTTTCAATTTTTTAGATATGAATTTGTTATTTTGTTAATTTTTATTTTTTACTTTGAATCTTTTTTGTAGGTTTCTGATGTATTTTTAAATTTTTTATGTAATGTTTTATTATTAATTTCGTTTTTTATTTTATATTTTCTTTTTTGGAATGTTGAATTTTTAATTAAAATAAATTTATTTTAACTTTTTTGCATAAAAAGTGAAAAGAATTTTAAAAAGTTGCACATTGTTTTTTTATAAATAAATATTAATTATTTATTATAATGAATTATTTTGAGCATTTATAATTATTTAAAATAAATATTTTTATTGTAATGCAGATTTTTTTTTTTTTTTAAGTATCTAGAATTTACTTCTTTGACAGCCTTTTTAAAAAAAATATATATTTTTGCGTAATTTGGCAGCACTCGGCACTCTTTTGCGTACATAAATAAATAAAATTCCTTCCTTTTCGCTTGCTTTTGATAACATTTCGTTACAATATTTATTTCAATTTGACTTCACACATTTTTATGTTATCGCAGGCAACACTGTTACACAATCACGTAGGCAACAAGTTTACGCATCCACAAGCACACAAGCACACACACAGGCACATATGCGAGCTTGCGTTATATAAATATATACCAAATAACAACAATACATCAGCAAAAATTATTTGTACAACAAGCGGCAGTAACTTAAATAAATTCCTTTGATAACGCTTGTTGTGCCCAAAAAAGAAAAATTAAAGCAAGGAGCAGAGCAGCAGGCAGCAAAAAACTTATTCGCTGCACAAGCAACATAACTTTTTTTTTTTTATCAAATAAGCAACATTTTTTTTTTTTTTTTTTTTTTGACAAACCTTAAAAAATACAGCGCATTTTCAATGTGTGATATTAATATACTGTCGAAAACACACAATTACAAAACAGACACACACATAATAAATAACATGTGTGTGTGCTTTGTATATATAAAAAAATCATTGTATATGAGCTTGTATGTGTTTGTGTTGTACTTAACATTTGCCAACCGATCAGAGAGATAGAGGCATTTTTAAATGCCTCATCCTAGCGCTGCATACGGCAGCGCTTGGGTAAGTTGTTGGTTTTGCCACTAGGGTGGCAAATGATGCAGCAATAATTCCTGTTTTTTTTTAATTTTTTTTTTTTTTATTTAGTGTTGCTTATCTTGGCATGACGATACGCCGACCATGGCACAAGATGTGTGGTTATTATTTTTTTTGTTATCAATTTATTAATGTTGCCATTGCACAAAGTAGAAGGGGAAACAAGAAATTATAGAGGTCAAAGAAACATAGAGAAAAATGAGCGGGCGCATTACCATTGCACTGCCATTAAAAACGTGCTAGAACCTGTGTTGCCTTTGGCAATTGTTAAAAAAACAACCCATTGATTGCTAGCCAAACTGGCAGCCCAACAGCAACAGTTGATGTTTCGCTACGCTTGGTTGATGAGGGTGCCGAAAATGAACTGAGCAAAAGAAGAACAACAAAAAACAAAAACTTCCTTAACGCTTTAATGAAGCTGACTGCAGCTTCAAAGTGTATCCTGCCTCAGCAGTTTTTGGTATTTTAAGCAAGCAGCAAGTTGCTACAAACAGAGCAACTCGACACACTTGATATACATAACAACTAAGTTTTTCAAAATATAATAACTTTTTTTTTCCAGGAATATGTTTACATTGAAGAGGGTTATATTGTAAGCTGCTTAGCTGTTACGAAAAGGTTACGTACGTTTTGCTTTAAATGAGTCATAAGTGTGCGTGCGTGCGTGAGTGCGTGCGTGAATTTGTGAATTTTTTTTTTTTTTATAGTGCTGCCCAAAATCAACGTCATCCGGGACATTGACATTATAATTAAAGCTAATAGAGCTGCTGATTAAAACTTCATTTGTTGTTGCATACTTTGGGGTAAAATATTTGAGTTAGTGTTGCAGCAATTTATGCTGCATTAAGCATACGCAACAGTTGTTGAAATGTTGCCGTTAAAATTACTAAAATTTAATAAAAGTACTAGAAATAATATGATAAGTTATCATTTATTATCAAAACCGGTCAATCAGTGGGCTATTTTTGTTGTAACAGCAAAACTGTTGCATACTTTTGGTATAAAATTAAAGTTTCATAGCTAATTTTTCAAGTTCATATGCCAATATTTTAAATTTTTTTTTTACAATTTTTTTTGTTTCTTACCTATTTCTTGGCGTTATTTCGTTAACTTTAAGTTGCCCAAATTATTTTTTATTTGAATTTTTTTTTATATCTGCCTGTTTGCGTACCAAGACGGTGCTCATCATCAAACTTTGTTTAACTTACACGGCAGAACTTAATGGCTGCTGCTGCGCCTGTTGAAGCGTTTTTGTTTTAAAAGAAAAAAAATGCAAAAAAAAAAAACTTAATAAATTACATAAGAAACAAGCAACTTTTTTGTTTCTAAAGCTTGTGTTTTTTTATTTTTTCCTGGTTTTTTTTTGTTTTGTTAACTAAAATAAGTAACAAATGTTAAAAGTTGTTTATAATTTTTTTACTAGAGCTGCTTTAAACAGACAAACATGAAAGCACAACAACAACAACAAAAAAAAACAAATGCAATGTCAAAAATTCTTGTTGTTTTATAATCTAGCTATTAAAAAAAACAAACAAAACAGCAAATGAAAAAAAAATGTGAAATAAAAATATCAAATCTGTGAAATGTCAGCGCAAAGCAACAACACAAATAAGACAAACAACAACAACAAAACAGCTACAGCCGCCACCCACAAAAATATAAACAAAGCTTATGCAAACTTTATGACTTATGCAAAAGTTTTTGTTGACAAGCTTTGCGCGTTGAGCTTGTGCTTGTACTTGTTGTTGTTGTTGTTGTTGTTGTTGTTGTTAATGTTGTTGCTGCTTTTGTTGTTTAAATTAAGTTCGAATTTTTATGCTATGCGTGATTTTCATATCAAATCTTCTAAATGTAATGAGTTGTTATGCCCGCAGTGTCAGGTTTGCTGCATGTTGTTAGCAGAGAGCTGGTGAAAAGTGTGAGAAGAGGAGGGAGGTTTAAAGCGCAATGTTTGTTCTAAAAGTTCATCTCTATATAAATTAGTGTCAGTGCTGCTTCAAAAACTTTGTCCTTATAATATTTAAATTTCTCTCTTTCTTTTTTTTTGTTTTTTTTTTTGTTTAACATTGTTTTTTTTTTTTTTGTTTTATTTTTTATTTTCACACAACTCAGCGCGCAACGCTACATACAAATAAAATGCTGTGAAAATGAAATGCAGCGCAACAATAAAAGCAAAAATAAACTTAGCTTTGTTATAATATTTAGTTGTTTAGCGATGTTGTTGTTGTTATTGTTGTTTTTGTTGCTGCCGTGCTGCTGTCAGCATTGTCAACACCAACAGCTAAAACTAGCGCTTAATTCACAGTTGTTGCAAAAGTTTTGCTGCATTATTGCTGTTATTGTTGCCAATGTTGTTGTTGTTGCATATTATGATCTTCATTTTGAGTTTTTGTAGTTTTTGTTGTTTTTTTTTTTTTCAACAAACTAAAACTTTCTTTATGTCGCATAAGTTTTGTGCCATAGTTATAAAAATATAACTTAACATTGGTCATAAGTTTAACTCAAATGCGCGCAAAAGCTGTCAGTTATCTGCAACGGAAACGGAAATAGCAAGAAGATTGAGTTAAATTTTTTATTCTCTAATAGTTTTGATTGAATGAGCTGTGCACTAAATGTAACTCCTTAAAGTTTGTCTTAGAATTTAAGACAAACAAGCAGCACGAAAATCTATGTTACTATTTTTTATATTGAAATAAATTTATTTTTAAATTTTTAAAGAACTCAAAAGAAAGCTATTTTTATAAAAAAACAAATTATTTATCTAAGATAAAGAAATTTTATTTATTTTTCTCATCATTTGCTTATATCATTTGACTAAAGTAACTCATTTGGCTCCATTAATATACAGAATGTCCTGCAACTGAGTGCAACTATTAACGGAGGTCAAAGCTAATGTCGAGTTGAGTAAAAAATCGTATGGAAGGTGGAGGTCTTTTTTCACATTCTTAGTAGCTACAGGGTTAATTAGTATTTCATGATTTTGATTCATTTTATTGCTTCTAGCACAAAAACTAACTCACAGAAAACTTATTGTCAGAACTCATTGTAAAGGCAATAAAATCATCTTTATAACGGTATATCAAAAAATCCCACCGACTTAACCACTTCTGAACTGTGCTCATATGAAGATAAAATCATTTGGTAGAAACAACTAAATTTCAACTTTGAGTTCAAATTTCTCAGAACTTCACGTGATAACTTAAATTTTTTTTTCACAATATATCTTGTAAGTTATTCAATTCTCTTTTCAATGACACTTAAAACAAAAACATATCTCAAAAATTAAAAAAATTGACTACACCAAAAAAACTATACTTAAAAGAAAACAATGATTTTATGTAATGATATTTTATCCTACCTCCATATGTTTTCTAATAAGTATAATTTTTTTAGTGCAGTCAACTTTTTTATTTTAAGAGATTTTTTTTTGTATTTTAATAAATATTCTTAAGATTCTAAGAAAAAAAATTCATGGTAAAATTCCTATCGGTTCAAAAATTACAGCCAGATTAGCGAGAGCGCATTTTTATTTTTCTTTGTTCATCGGTTTCGTTTATCTCGAAAATATGTTTTTCGTACTGGTTGCGGCACTAGCGGGTTCATTTTTTGACGAAATTTTTTTTTTTCTCTATTTTTTTAAACTTGATTCGCTATCGTTTGACACGAGCTTTTTTTTAAATTTTTTTTCGATTTTTTATGAATTTTTAAAGTCAATATTTTTTTCGAAAGACACACTTTCAAATTTGGAACATGACCAAAAATTGAAAAATAATTTTGAAAAAAGCTCCTGTTATATAATAACGAATTTTTTAAGATTTAAAAAAGTAATTTTTTTCCAGATCGGACAATTTTTGCGACTCCAATTATTGCTGCAACCACGAGGCCCCATTTTTTCTCTGCCGCCAGTTTGGAGCATTATAAAACCATATTGTAGGGAAAAATAAATTTTTTTGAATTTTTTTATGTTGTAATTTGCTCAATTCTCTAAAATAATAAAAAAAAATTTGAAAAAATGTTTGTTTTTTGACTGAGTTATGAATTTTTAAGAAAAGGTCTGTTTTCTCTGCCGCGAATGTTATGTCCCACCTTAATTAGCTCCATGACTAGCAATTGACCACTGACTCAATTGCAAAAATAAACTCAATTGACCACTTAATCAATCAAATTTAACCTGATTGACAGTATTTGATTTATAAACTAAATTTAATAACTTTAGCTCGTTTGAATTATTAGGTTTGTTGTTTTAAAAGCCTAATTGACTCAATTCGCTTAGTTGACTTAATTGACTCTATTAACTTAATTAAATAAAATTGCTTATTTGTGTTTTTGAATTAAATCCATGAATATGCTGAATGAACCGAATTTTCTCAATTGACTCAACAGCTCAATTGGCTCAATTGACTCAATTGGCTCAATTGACTCAATTGACTCAATTGGCTCAATTGACTCAATTGGCTTAATTGGTTCAAGTGACTCAATAGCAATAATTGACTCAACTGGCTCAATTGCATCAATTTACTCAAGTGACTCAATTGAGTCAACTAACTAAACTGGCTCAATTGATTTAATTTGCACAATTTACTCAATTTTCTTAAATCCATTGTGCCCCACTGAATTAATTGACTGCATGGACTCATGTGTCTCAATTGCTATCATTGAATCAATTGCCTCAATTGACTCCATTGACTATTGTGTCTCAATTGACTCAACTGACTCAATTGGCACCATTTCCTTCGCTTGCAATTGGCCTAGTTATTTATTGACCCGATTGACTCATTTGACTCGGTTGATCAAATTAGCTCAATAGACTCAATTAGTTCAATTGACTCCATTTTTCAATTTCACTCAAACAGCTCAATTGGGTGAATTGACTCAATTAAATCAATTGGGTCCATTGATTCCATTGGCTTTAGTGATCACAAAAAAAATTTTTTTTTAAATTCGCTATTTTGACTCAAGTGACTTAATTAGCTCAATTGACTCAATTAACACTAATGTCATAATTGGTTAATCAACTCAGTAATTTCAATTGACTCTATTGAATGAAGTAGATACATTGATTTCATTGGCTTAATTGGCTTTATTAACTCATTTGGTTCAGGCGATCAATTGGATGCATTGATTAGTTCAATTGACTTAATAACACATTCGCTCAATTGCTTAAATCGACTTAATAGTCTTGATTCACTCAATAAATCAATAAGCTCAATTAAGCCAATAGGCTTAAATGACTCAATTGGCTTAAATGGTTGAATTGCGTCAATTTTCTTTTATGTCATCTATGATTCAACAGGTTTAATCGGCTGATGACTCAATTGTTTCATTTAAATGAACTGGCCCTTTGACTCAATTGGCTTAATTGTATTATTTAACTTCATTCACGCAATTGGTTGAGTAAAATTCACTGATTGAATTGTATCAATTGGCTCAATTGACTATTAATCCAATTGTTTTAATTGACTGAGTCGACTTAATTGGCTAAATTGGTTGAGTTGACTCAATTTCCTCCTTTGTCTTAATTGTCTTCAGCTGGTTTAATCGATGAATGACTCATTTGTTTTATGTTTTATTTGACTGAGTCGACTTAATTGGCTCAATTAGTTAAATTCACTCATTAGTCTCTTTTATCTTCATTGATGTAGCTGGTTTAATCAATGAATGACTCAATTGTGTCATTTTACTTAATTAGCCTTTTATACACTATTGGCTCAATTGGCTCAAATAGTTAAATTGTGTCATTTTACTTAATTAGCCTTTTATACACTATTGGCTCAATTGGCTCAAATAGTTAAATTGGCTCAATTTTCTATTATATATTCTTTGATTCAACAGTTTTAATCGACTCATGGCTCAATTGATTCATTTAAGCCACTTCGATCAATTGACTCAATTGGTTCAATTGCATAATTTGACTTTATTCACTCATATGACTCAATAAAATCCATTGATTCTATTGTATCTATTGGCACAATAGACTATCAATCCCATGTTTTATTTGACTTAGTCCACTTATTTGGCTCAATTGGTTGAATTAACTCAATTGTCTCTTTTGTCTCTATTGATGCAGTTTAAGTCGATGAATGACTCAACTGTGTCATTTTACGTTATAAGCCCTTTATACAATATTGGCTCAATTGATTCAATTGGCTCAAATGGTTGAATTGGCTCAATTTTATATTATATCTTCTTTGATTTAACAGGTTTAAACGACTCATGAATCAATTGTTTAATTAAAATCACTTCGATGAATTGACTCAAGTGACTCAATTGGCTCAGTTGCATCTTTTGACGTAATTCACTCAAATAGCTCAATAAAATCCACTGATTCAATTGTATCTGTTGGCTCAATTGGCTATTAACCCAATTGTTTCGATTGTCTGCGTCAACTTAATTGGCTCAATTGGTTGAATTGGCTCATTTGATTCCTTTTTCTTCTGTGATTCAGCTGGTTAATCGATGAATGTCTCAATTGTCTCATTTGACTCAATTGGCTTCATTGACTTAGTTAGCTCAATTGACTCAATTGTGTGAATTGATTGTGTCGACTCATTTTACGCAATTAACTGATTTGAATTAATTGTAGGCACTTTGTTCAAGTGGTCTACTGATTTGTTACTCAACTGTGTGAACTGACTCAATGTACTATTGACTCAATTAACGATATTAACTCACTTGGGTCAGTTTACAAAATTTTATATATTTGCTCATATAGATTTTATAGTGCATTACATGAATATGTTGAATTGACTCAATTGGCCCAATTCATTAAATATATTTATTGGCTGAATTGATATATTTTGCTCTATTTCTTCATTTATTCAATTGACTTAAATGGCTTTTCCAACCACATACTCAATATCTTTAATTGTTTCAATTGACTCAACTGGGCAAATCGACTCAATTGGCCCGACTAACTCAGTTGGCTCAATTGATTCAATTAAATCAATTGAATGCAATAATTTACTCAATTCCGCATTGTTTACTTAATTACTCATTGACTCAATTGTGAATTCTACTATTGACTCAATTTACTACATTGACTCAAGTGGCTCTGATGGAATATATTGGAATATATTAAATAAATCTGTTCATTTGGATTTTAACTAAGTTGCTTTTATATGCTGAATTAATTAAATTATTACGCATTTGGCTCAATTGGTGCAATTGACTCAATTGGCTGAACTGACTCAATTGGCTGCGTTGTTTTAATTGCCTTAATTAATTACTGACTCAAATGACTCAATCGACTTAATTGACTCATTCGGATCAATTGCCTCAATTAATTCATTTGTATCAATTGACTCAAATTGATTATTAGATAAATACAATAGATATATATATCTATTATAGATACAATTGTATACGTATGATTTATTCTGCTTAATTGGTTATTGACTCAATTGTGTGAATTGACTCAATTGTCTGCATTGACTTACTTTTTTAGACTACTTCATTTGAAAATTTGTTAAAAATTAATTTTTGTTAACATGAGCAACAAACAAACTTCCCATATATTATTATTTTTTTTTTTTTTGGGTCTTTTTTTTATCGAACACTATGAATCGGATGTTAATTCCGCAAGGTTGTCATTAATCTGTGCAAGCATCGGACTCCACATAAATCTTTGTCGAAATTATGACGAAAAATAATTCAATTCCGACAAAACGTAGACTAGCTATCAATAAAATATTTTTGTAAAACCACTCGCCAACAGCCACTTAATAAAAACGTTGCAAAAATAAGCTCGTTGCCGTGCAATTTGCAGCAACAACCTGGCAACTCTTGAGCTTATTCACCTTTTAAGATTGTTAAAAGAGTAAAATCATAAAATAAAATAAGCTGCTCAGCGCAGACATTGAAGCCTTCTTCTACAGCTTTCAGACACAAAAATGAGTGCAAAAATCAAGCAAAAGAAAAAAAAAATCTGTCTAAGTTATAAACAAAAATAAAAGAAAAAAAACCGGTGAAAATTCAATTATGTAGAAAGAATTTGTTGCATTTCGTTGTTATTGTTGTTGTAGCTGATACTTTACTATTACACACACACGTAGCCACTCATGCAGCATAAAAGTGCAAATTTGTAAAGAAGTGTAAAAAAGGTCAAAATAAAAATAAAAAAAAAAAACAACACAAAAATAGAATTTTATATAGAAAATAATAAAAAATTTGAAAAGGGTTTCTTGCTGCGCACTGAAATCTCTCGCTCTACGCTGCATAATTTCCTCTTTTTCTGCTACATGGGCGCTACGCTGTTTTTACGTGAGCGACTAGACGTCGCTATAATCGCATTGCCTGCCAGTGATGCCAATGAATTGCGTACGCTTACAGCTCAGTGGCAATACAAGAAGTATTGAGTGTGTGCGTTTATTTTGTAAGCTTATGCGTCTATCTGTGTGTGTGTTTATATATATATGTATGTGTGCGTATATTACAATTTAATTCGAAAAGGATTTGTTGCTGGGTTTGTTTCTAGCCGCTGAATGATTGGATTTTTTACATGTTGTTGTTGGAGATTTTTTTTTTTAAACCTTCCGCTACCATTGAATGCGAATTGAAACAAATTGAATTGAATTGAATTTGAAAATAATTGACTTATATTTGCAAGCACGCACCGAAAACAGTTCAAAGGGAAAAACTCCCGGTTTATAACAAAATAGTAGTGGGTGGTAACGCCTGCTGGCTATGCTGGACCAGTACTATGGCTTAGAATCGGCTGCAAAGCTGTGCATAAAATCTTTAGAGAATTTAATTAAAGACAGCTAGTAAGCACGTGGCGAGTGGTTGACAGCAGCTAGAGGGTAGTTATTTAAAGACAGTTATTGAAAGTTATTTTAATGAGCGATTTTGTGTTAACAAGTACTTTCAAATTCTCAATTAAACAACAAATTTTTTTAAAAATTTAAGAAAGAAATTTTTTTTTTGTATCTATTTGAAATCATTTTTAAGGTTTTGTAGTAACAAAAACCTTATTTCAGAACTTCCTTATGAATAAAAAATATTTTTGAGTGAATTGAGTGAAAATGTTTGAAAGCCAGTTACGCCAAATATATTATGTTTATATTTTTAATTGCATTAAATTTATGCAGAGCGCCACAAAGTATGCAACAGCTATAATTATCGGCGGCGCCACAAGCAAATCACGGCAAATCGAATAAAACAACATTTATGCACTGAACGAGCATCACTAGCGACACATACTTTGTGAGTGTGTGTTTGTATGTGTGCAAGTATGTGTGGCGCTTCAACGATTTGCAAATTCAAACGCTCTGGCAATGGCCGCAAACTCAACCAAAGGCAATCAATCTACGATCAAAATAAAATTAACGTCAATTAATTGGCCCACAAACGAGCGCTGAACGGCAAAGCAGGTCAGTCTGTTATTGTTGTTGTTGTTGTTGTTCGTGTTGTTGTTATTGTTGCCGCTAGTATTTCACTCAACTGATGACACATATAAATGCTGTGAGAAATACAGTCAGACACTCACACACTTGAGTCAGTTGCTGCTGGTGTGGCAGCCAATTAAGCGAAAGGATAATAATTGACAACAGAAACAACAATAATAAATGAACTGCTGCAAAATTGAATGCAATTGAAAAGCTTGCAGCATATCAACTATTTTGCGCAATTCAATTGTGTTCTACATTAAACGAGCCAATGGATTGGGAATGAGACAGTGAAAGAGAAAGAGTGAGAGACAGAGTGCACAAGAGACTGCGGCAAGTTAAGCTAATGACAATAATTAATAAGCAAGGAATAGTAAAGGATACGCTAGAGCATTTATAGCACATACACATACATTTAGCCATACATTTAAACTTAAAAGCACATGCATCTAATGGCTAATTCAGACACACCCACACACATACCAACACCACGACAGATGACAAATTTGAGATTTTTAGCAACACTTAATTTAGCTATAGCTGCAAATTATTTTTCAATCAGAGTGTAATCAGAGAGAAAAATGCAGTTAACAGCCGCAATTAATGCTACCTCTACACAGAGAGTTAAGTTTGAGTTACCAGTACAAAGCTGAGTTTTCCCATTTAACGAGAAATAAACTCTTGCGTTACCAGTACAAAAATGTACGATTTAACTCAACTTAACTCATTATCTATTCTGAGTTTGTATGACTCAATGTAAAAAGTGCCTAAAAGTACACTACAAAATAATATAAATGTTTATGTTCAGTGGTATTTTTCATGAAAGAAACTTTTTTTTACAAGAACTGTCAAAATAGAACAGCTGATTCGTTAATTATACAATTTACTTTTTTAACTATGTGTTGTTATTTTCTTTTAAAAATGAGTAAAAGAACTTCAAAAAGGATTTGGGCAATAGTGGGGAAAGTAGTTTTCATCCAAATATGGGCAGAGCTTTTGCATAGTAAGAAAAAAACGCATGTGTACGCAGAGACACCAGCAGCATTGTCGGCAAATTTAACTCAATTCTGCTACGGTATCTCTGTGTGAACAACTTCGGTCAAATGTTAGTTAAAATTAACTTAACTCTCTGTGTAGACATAGCATTACACGTTTTTATGGCGATAGTTAAAGCAGGAGGAAAGATGAGAAAGAGAGATATAGATATCAAGTAGAATACAAATGCGGATGTATAAAATTGTACAAGACAAATGCTACATAACAAAACATAGAATAACATATAACAAACATAACATAACAACAAAACATAATATAACACAACATAACATAACATAACAAAACATAACATAACATAAAATAACATAACAAAGCATGACAAGATACGACCACGAAATGACAATACATCGCATGATATGACATAATATCATATGACATGACATGACAAGGCAGACATGACAAGGCAGACATGACAGATATGACATAACATAACAAATATGACATAATACCACATGACATGGCACAACATGACATGACAGGACATGGCATAACATGACAAAACAATAAATAGGGAAATGACATGACATGATAAAACAACATGACATGATATGAAAAGACATCACATGACAGACATGACATGGTATAAGATGACAAAACATGCCATGACATGACGTAATACACAAAAACATAACATAACATGAAATGATATGACATGTAACATGGATGTTATGACAAAGCATGTCATGACATGACATTAAATGACAGACATGATATAACAAACATGACACGATATGACATGATATGACATAATATAACAAACAATGACATAAAATGGCGTAGCATTAAAAAGCATAACATGAAATGATATGAAATAACATGATGTGACATGACATGATATGACATGACATGATATGACATAACATGATATGACATGACACGAAAATCATAACAGATAAGACAAGACATAACATGACAGACATTATATAACAGATATGATCTGACACAACATGAAAGACATGATATACCAGAAAATATGTCATATAACATGACTTAAAATCACATGACAAACATGACATGACAAACATGACACAGCAAAACATGACATGACATGACATCACATTTCATGGCATGACGTTAATATTTTTATTTAAATTTAGATTTTGATTTTTATTATTATTTTTTTTCATTTGATTTTTTTATTTTTAATTTTATTTTTTGTATGTTTACTTTTTTAATTTTTTATTTCATTTTTTAATGTATTTTTTTAATATATTTGAACATTAATTTATTTTAAATTTAGTTTTAAGTTTTAATTTTATTTTATTTTAATTTTTCATTTTGTTTTTGTTTTAGTTTTAATTTTTATTTTAATATGTCATTTTTTTTAATTTGTATTTTATTCTTATTAAATTTTTTATTTTATTTTTAGTTCTTTCTTATTTGTATTATTTTTTTTAAATACTTTTTCATTTAAGTTTTATTTTTATTATTATTTTTTCTTAAATTCTATTTTGATACTATTTTTATATTAATTTATTTTCATTTTAATTTTTCGTTTACTTTCATTTGTATAATTATTTTTAATTTATTGTAATTTTTCTTTATATTTTTCTTTTTATTTTAATTTTTTTTCTTATATTTTTTATATATATTTAATTTTAATTTTATTTTTAGTTCAGTTTTTATTTTTATTATTATTTTTATATAATTTTTCGTTTAATTCTTATTTTTATTATTATTATTTTTTTATTCTATTTTGATTTTGATTAATTTTTTTTTTAATATTAATTTATTTAAGATTAAATTTTTCGTTTTATTTTTATGTGCATTATTATTTTATTTTTATTTTATTTTAAT